>QANW01002708.1:639370-886913 GCA_003254865.1 Dryas drummondii | reverse complement strand
AGAGAGAGAGAGAGAGAGAGAGAGAGAGAGAGAGAGAGAGAGAGAGAGAGGGAGGGATGTCTGGGTGTTCAAGGAACGGGTCTTTCTGGGTTGGTAGTTAAGTTAGGTACTTTTCTCGCTAATAGATGTAAGGATATTACTATTCTTAGAGAAAATGAAAAACAAAAAGAGGAAGAAAAGAGAACTCTTTAGGGTGTTGAGAGGGCCATTTTCTAGTTGGTTCCTACCTATAACCATAACCTCTTTGACACAGTGTAGGTGATGAATCACAACACACACACAAACCCTATATTTGTTGATTCTCTATATTGGGAATACCAAGAACAAGGGATTCTATAACTTGTTGATCCGAAGCTTACCTTGATAGACGTTTTAGAGAAAAATCTCTATTTTCAGTAATTTTTCAAAAAACTGAGATTACTACCGGTAAAGATGTTTAAATACCACCAAACCCTAAGTAACTACCGAAAGGACATAAATACTAAGTTCAATGGCTAAATTAAATAGTGAAAGCAATAAAAAACAATTAAAATATCCAAAAATTTGAAAAAAAACTTTAAATGCGATTTTTGCCTAGCAAACGGCTTTATTTGGCTAAAATTTGCCTTAGCTCATCGCCTATGGCAAGTGATTTGAATTTACCTCATCGTTCCTTTTCCAAAAAGGTATTGTGCTAACAAATCGGACACCGGGAGCCTAATGACCAGATTTAGGATCACTTCGGAGTCAATAATCATGAGCGATGTATGCTGCATCATCGGTGCTTAAAATCTTCATGAATCAATATGAATTTAATGATGTTTCAAAAAATAAGTGTCACTAAATTTCCTTGAGATGACGCTTCTAAAATTGAATGTAGTATATAAACAGGCATTAAAAGTCTTTGTTCTAAATCAACAAGGGAGGCGATATTTATACTCCATTTTCTCCACTTACACTCCTCTATTTTTTTTTTCTTTAAAATGCTATATTTTTATTAGCTAAAATCCCAAATTTACCCTTATACTTTCTGTCCTAAAAAACTACATCTTCTTTATAGATAAATCTATTCCGTTCACTGCCTCCGATTTATCTTCCTTATTCAACTTTTTTTTTTCTCCTTGTTACATGGATTAACTAGTATTTTTCACTAAACGAAAAGTACTCATTTGCAGCATTCAATAAACGCTGCAAATTATCATTTACAACGTTTTATTAAACATTGTATATTGAGACGTTGCAAAAGACACCTTGTTTTTGCAACGTTTATTTCATGTTACTCAGAAATGCTGCAAATGATATTTTATAACATTTTTTCATCGTTGGATATTGACTTTTATAACAGTTGGATAACGTTGCAAAAGTTCCATTTACAACATATTTTTAATGTTGCAAAAGAGGTTTTACATCCCCCACAAATATTATTCATAACATATAATAAATGTTGCTAAAGATATTAGATTGCAAATGTTGTCCCCCACAAATATTATTCATAACATATAATAAATGTTGCTAAAGATATTAGATTGCAAATGTTGTTATATATTACTCAGCTTGCAACATTGTTTAAATGCTGCGAATATTGGTTTTTTTTTTTTTTTACATCATTATTCTCTTGATTAACTATTATTGTTCAATTAGAAATATTTTAATACACCCACTAACTTCTAAAATGTTCTTCTCAAAGTCATCCATGGATCAAAATAGATATTGAAAAAATTAAATAAAATAATAATAGATCGCATTCTTACAATTAATTATAAAATATCACATGGTAAAATAATTACATCATTTCGCCACCTTAGTTTTTAGTGGAAATTACAAAAGAGCTTAAATACATTAATTCAACTAGAAGTTAAATTCTACATCAGACCAACTATGTAGAACAAAATAAGGTCACCTACTTCTAACATATACCAAATGCATGTGTAGACCACAAAAAGGTCAATATATACATTATTAGCCAGAGCCAAAATAATGGTCAAGATGGAGCTGCAAAAGACCAAATATGCACAACCTCAAAAAACATATCCTGCATTGGTATAGCTAGACCATGTGTAGAACCAAAAACACTTTAGTTAGACTTTGGACCTAGAACGATCACCCTTCTGCATAATAGCCAAAAACTACATTGTTTTAAATTAAGTACTTAATTTAGAACAATGTAGTTTTTGGGCCAAGCAATAGTACTTCCAATTGCATCATCAACCACATTAAACTCTTACGTTGGACGATATAATGGAGTATTTTCTAATACTATAAGTGTCACCCAAACCTTCCAACAATCTGGTCCAAGACAAACATGGTGTACCTTTGAAAGAGATCTTTTGATGCAACAGTTCCTTCAGCTACAACTTCTCCAGTTCCCATCCATGATAATAATTTACATTGACCATTTTCCACATTCCTTGCATCTGATATAGTTGGATTCATGTGCTGCAAATAGAGTAATTACAAAGAAAAATAAAATGCAGTCAATTTTCGATCTCCAAGAAGAAGATGTGACCAAATTGAATAAGCATATATATAATGCAAACCTGTGAAGTTTCCTTAGAATGTTGCATGCTATCCTCAAGAGTAGCAGTTTGATCCTATAAAAATTTTAGCATTTATGTATCAAATTAAAATCACAGTAATACAGATAGTTGTTCTTCAAATCATAAGACAATTGGAATCTTTTACACACCAAATAGACACACACACACACACATACAACACCTATAGAGTATCTTCAGAATGCTCCAAAGGATGACATAAAGCTAATCATTATTGACAAAGTTTCTAGCTGCATCTTGGAATTCTTTAGAACGTCTACACATATAACTAATCATTATTATTGTTTAAAATTGACTATACTATGTTTTAGTATTTTCTATAACAAAGTAATTGGAAAGACCTTTCAAGATACACCCATGTCTTGTCCATCATATATAAGCCTGCTCTCACGTGTGCACATATATCCTGATTTGAATAATACATTGGATCATATTATACCATGTACCAGTTAGCTTAACATAGATATCCATGTACTAATGAAGAAAAGGATGAGAGAATATGCAATTTATGCTTTCTAACTATTGGGTTGCTAAAATGCAATTTTGTGGTTGAAGCAATTATAAAGAAGCAAGTCTAGTTGAAATAAAATAGTGAGTGTAATGTTGCAATGCCATTGTTATATTCAACAATTCAATTAAGGGCTTTCAAATGTTACCTGAGAATGGAATTAGCAATAATGAGTTGTATTAGCTGATTTTGTGCCCTTTGTTTTTTTCCTTCAAAAACCTGTAACATAAAGGCAATTAAAATTTACTTATTTCTAAGATATCACATAAAAAAGACAGCAATCAAAATCTATTTGATGCAGACAAGTATACATTCAATATTCACACATGTTTAATCAGAAAAGTACAAGAGAATGCTTGATCAAGACAAAAGTAGCCTCTTTATAAACATATATATATAGTCAATTTGATAAAACAGCCACAAGTACAAAAAATTATTTGTTATGGTTTTAATTAGTATATATAGATTACTCTATGAATAACAAACATTGTGATACAAGATTTACAAGGGTCTATCAAAAGTCACTCTATGATTAGTAATGAAGGTGCATGAGATAGAGTAGTAATAACACTCCAATCACAAGAAAATTGCTATAACCCACAAGCAGATCGAGAGAAATGCCCAAGGATATACATATATGACCTTGGGAACACCTTTTATGTTTTATGACAAAGTTAAAATCACAAGATGTACAATTGCTATAATTTCACAAACAAATAGAAATACCAACAGATCTTATTGTAAAACTAAATATATAATTTGTTTTGATTACTTGATCATCCTTGTACACTAGCTAGCTAGTTAGTACCATGTTCTGATCGAAGTCTTGCTATATATATATATATATATCCCATTTAGTTAATAAAATTTTGAAACAGCTATTTTGGAGCTAATTTAACCTTCATGCATGTTGGGCAGTTGGAAGAAAGTAGTGCAGCCCTCAAACTATTCTGGAAAGCTAAAGAGCAAACTGTCCCAAATAGCCACCACAGTAGTAGTACTGCTCAGTTTGAGGGTCGAGGATTCTTTGGACATCTACAATGCAACAATACATTACAGATCGGGTAATTTACCATCTAGGGATTGTCAATTAAGCATGAATTTTTCTCAACGAAATCTAAAATTAAGTGCCTATTAATTATATCTAGCTAGCTTCTTAATTAATCTATCTTTATTTTATATATTTGGGTTACAGCTACATATATACAGATTGCAAAGTTCGATCATCATTATAATCCTTACTTGAGTGTGGTGGTCTAAGAAATTCCAAGAACTTAGTTTAAGATTAGACTCATTATAATCCCTTTGTATTCAAGGAGATGGAGTCTAATGTATGAAACAACATAAGAAACATAAAATTACTATGACCTACAACTTGACCATCAAATAAGAAACATAAAATTACTATGACCATCATTATTATGATACTTAGACTCAAGTCTCATAAAATTACTATGAACTTGAGTGAACTTGACCATCTTGGTACTATTACTATGACCATCAATATCCCTGCACTTGTTAGAACCATATTGACAAAGTTTCAAGCTCCATCTTAGCCTGTGAGAGTGAACTTGAGTCTAAGAACTTGGTCATAAAATTACTATGAACTTGAGTCTGTAAGTTCACTAATATTCACTATTTGACCATCAAATAAGAAACATAAAATTACTATGATCAACAACTTGAATGCCTTCAGGGAAAATTATCTCAAGAGAACATTAAAAATGTCACATTTTTATTTGTAGACATCTAATTTCATTCCTCCCAGGCTTCAATCGAGGCTAGATTGATTGCATAATTCATTTAAAAGAGTAATTCACTGTTGTAAATTGTGTGATGTAGCCATACCCAAAAGAAAAGTTTATGGTGTATCATCATATACATCTAAGGCAATGAATCCAGGAGGTAATAGTTTATTGCTGAAAAATAGTATCTTATAAAATCTACCTACCATCCTTGGTCAAGAAATAGTTTTTCCTTTGCCTCTAATGTTGGTGTATCATGTATGCCCAAGAGTGCACAGCCTCGACTCTGAAAATACAAACACAATGGCATTATTATGTGCATATCAAATATTTATTGCAGATAAGATGAGATAGTGTTGAGCAACATAGTTTCACCAAAAGCAATAAAGGGTTAAATTTTTACAAGTTTCACAAGCAGTGACACAGACCAACAAGGTGTAAGTGTCTAGCCTAGACGATCTTCAAATTATAAGCATGTGTTTTAATTAATTTATCTATTTATTCTTTTCTTTACAAGAGATTTTTTTGAAAAAAAAAATATAGGAAAAAAAAGAAAAAAGAAAAAGAGATGGTACAGTACACAAAAGGTAAACATTATTGCATTTATTTGCCCTGTTCTCAGGCAAACGCTGGCAAATGGGAGGAAAGGAAATTTTTTCCTGCTTATCACAGAAACACTTTGCAATCAATATAATGAGTCTAATTTTTTCATGATAATATTGGATTATAGCATCATTATAATCCATCTCCTTGAAAAGAATCGCCATGAATACATTAGACTCCATCTCCTTTAATGTTAGACTGCAAATCAAAAGCCTTACACATCCTTGAATATCTTCTAAAACTCAGGTACCATACAAAAATTCGTATGAATTTCAAGTTCCCATAGATTTGGTCCTCACCAAATTTCCAATTAAATTTTTTTTGGTTCTATGATACAGAGACATACAAACAGAGTGTGTGAGGGATTCATCAACAGAAAAAAGAAGGAAACAAAAGAGGGAGAAACAGAAAGGAAAAAAAAAATTGCTATCATGAATGATGATACCCACACCCATAAAAATTACTATCATGAATGATGATACCCACATCCAAGTTCCTCTGAACCATGGTACCCACTACTCAAGCCCGATTGTCCAAAGCTCTAACTACTGGAACAGTGTGAGCTACTGAAACAATTGGATCGACTAGTGTGAGCTATACCCAAACAAAGAAACAAAAAATGAAAAGTAAGAAGAAGAAGAGAAACGTACAGATTTTTCACTTCTTAACACATGCCACTGTCGTACCAAGATCACTGGGTAAGAGAAACATAAAGCACAAATGGTTTTTGGGTATTTTTGAAGAACCTCATACCTCTAAGGTTTAGGGTTGAATTCTAAGTCACTTTTGTACGATCGTGATTTGAGAGATGATAACCCATTATAATGATGAAATTTCTGCGCGCGAAGAATGAAATTGGCGGAAAAACGAAAACTCATAAAAAATCTGGAGTTAACAACATTTCTCTTGCATGGTAAAGGTTAGGGATTTTAAGGCGTAAAGGTAACGTTGCAAATAAATAAAATCAGGTGTTTTGTTTAAATTAGACAAACTTAACATCTTATGCAACATTTTATTAAGTAAATGTTATAAATATTTATGATTAACAGCATTTATGTATTAAATGTTGTAAATTTAATGTTACAAATGTTACTTTTCTTGTAGTGTTTAGTCAGTGACAATGGAGATAGATCTATGTCCAATGACAATAGCCCGTTTCTAAAGGTTAGTACCTGAATTAAATATGAGCTATGGATCTAAAGGCATTAACACCCAAATTTTGTTGTGCTTGGATCTGTAGCAGTAAGGAATTAAGGATAGAATAAAAATTATTCGTAACATATTTTTTTAACCACATTGGTACCACATCTATAATCGAGTTGAATCTCACTATCATTGGCGATTGTCTAGCTGTCTATTAGAAATGTGGTACCAATCTAGTGCACAAGTAGGTCTCAACTGTATTAGAGATACGGTACCAATGGATTGTAAGAAAAAGAAAGAGAGTTATTTGTACAAAGAACAGGCCAGGGGTTCAAGAAATAGTAATTTGCCTATTACTTAAAGACATATACAAGCTAGCTCAATAGTTGTTGACATTGTCAGGCAAATGCTCTTTAATTTCCTTGATATTAAATAGCTTACCGAAGCCAGCTCCAAATCTGTAAAGAAAGAAAAAAGAGAGTAAAACAAGAATTTATCAGAGACCGGATGATTAATTGTATGGTCAAAAAGAGAGAAACAAAAACTAGTAACTTACAAAGCAACAGAGGCCACCAAACCAGCGATCCCTAGAAAGTATTGACAGAAGTTGTGTCTTGCTGTACGTTTCACATTATGGTATGTTGGCATGTACTTGCTGCTTACATATCCAAACTGAGGCTTAACAAAAAAAACAAAACCAAGGAAAAATCCGGCGAGGAGTCCTCCCACATGAGCCGAATTGTCAAGATGAAATATAAACCCGAAGGCCAAATTCACACTGGCATTGAGGATGAGCATCATGATCGCTGAGCACTGAATCAGAAAGTTAGATGTTAGATGAACATCCCTCATGCTTATGTTTATGTGACGATATATTGTGCTTGTGTCCAACTTTAAGGTCATGCGTTTTGAGTTTAGAGTATATAGTAAGAAGAAAATTAGATGAAAGTTTAAAACGATATATGGTTTTAGTTATAAATAAAATATAGCCAGAAAACACAAGCAGAGGATTACCTTATCGTCGTAAATTGTCCAATTTGTGATAATCTCAGAAAGCGAAGCTCCCAACAATCCAAAGATTGCCCCAGATGCCCCAACCGATACAATCTTGACATTACTGTCAGTATGTACTTTAATAATTTGAAGACAAGACGCTAAACTTGCACCTAATCCAGAAAGCACATACACAAATCCGAATCGATCTGCCAAATCCAAGCAGTAAGAACGTACAGTTAGATAAGCTAGCTAGCTAGCATTGATCATGTAAAAACTGAGTTCATATGTCTTGAGAAAAATCTTAATTAGGTTCTTACGAAATCCGAACTCCCGCTCCATCCGGAGTCCTACCAAATCAAGACTCAGCACGTTGACAACTAAATGAACGAGTCCAGCATGAAGCCACATGCAAGAGAAGAGTCGCCATGCTTCACCATCCACCACTAGTCTCTTATCAAGAGCTCCTAGTTTATGAAGACTGCAAGAAAACAGAAGCAATTACATTTAGGTTTTGGGTGTATATATTCAGCGTGACTATATGTAATAACTAGTTGTAGCTTAAAGTTGGCCTAATTTTAAGTTTGGGATGCTTCCTAAATTGGATTTTTCTACAAAACTGCACAGGCAGAGTGTATGCAACTACAGAACAAAACAGAGTATTGAAAGACATGGGCTTGAGCAAGCCAATAATATTATTAGACATATAATTTCTTTTTCAATATTTTGGGTTAGTAAAATTAATTAGGAAGAGAAAGTTTTGGGGGTTGCTTGTTTAAAAAGATAAGTTAAAAGAAACGACACGCAGTAATATTATTGGACTATATGAACCCGTAAGAATGAGAAAAAAATTAACACAATGATATGCAAATAAACACAAATTAGAAATCCATGAGAGAGCCACTCAAAAAATAAAGGCAGGTAGGGGGGAAATTCTTACGTTTCTTGGTGAGGACCAATCATTCCGTTGTCTTTGTAGGGTTGGAAAGAGAACCTATCCAAAAAATCGCTTCCTAGACACTCATCCTTTGGGATTCTGGATGGGCAATTGTTCTCATACATGATGTATACAAACATCCCGATATTACTCATACATATGACAGGCACCAACCAAGGCGAGTATCGCCTTGGGGGTGGGGGCATATATGGTAGTGGGGCGTAATAATGTGGTGGGGGAGGGGGATAGTACGGCGGGGGTGGATACATCTTTTGATATTCTGTGTATTCGAATGTCGCCCGGGTGGGAGGACGGAGGGGTAACACACTGCACTGGCGCGGTTTTGGCGATGGTGGCAGATGCAAATGTGCACCAAGTTGTAAGGAAGGCAGGGGAGGAAGGGATATAGGATTTGGGTGGCAAGGAATACGTCTTGTTTGGTTGGCAGTTAAGTTAGGTACTTTCCCGCTAATAGATTTATGGATATTGCTTAATGGCCATTTTATGGTATAAGGCTATAAGCATAACCTTTTATTCTTACAAAAATTATTCTTATAAAAAAAAGGGGAAAAAATATTTTTATGGTTTTTCTATCTGCAGGAGAATTCAAATTTGGAACATCTTCTCCACTTTCTACAAGTGGAGAGGAATACTACTAAAATATAGCTAGTTGATCACTTTAAGGGGTTTAAGGGGGTCACTGTTAAAATTGGTTTATATGTACTTATACGGTTATACCAACCATATATAACCTTTGGTACGTCTTTTGAGATTTTGATTTGGTGTGAAAATGGTCATTGTACTAGTATTTTAATCAAAGTATTCACAACATTCTTTTAGGTAGGATCAGACATTTTTATTCAGTAGAAGAGTTATTGTTAAAAAAACATTATTAAATTTTGTGAGAATGTGGAGTGTTATCCTATATTAAAAAATTATAATCTTATATAGTGACTTATAAAGGTTTGAGCTACTCCTCCTATTGTCAATTAATTTTGGGATGAATGCTTAGATTCTTTCAAATTTCATTTAAAATCCAAATACTTATTACATATTCACTTCTGCAGCCCACAAAATATTTATGTCTATTATAGTCGAATATTGTCAAAAGCTTTAGATATAGAACATGGGGTAATTGTTTGAAACCCAAACTTGGTGTCAACTTCTTTTTCGGGTTGATATTTAGGTCCCTTGATCCTCCATTTCCAATTTTTTCTGTTCAATGACTATTTCCTGTTTTGAAAGGGTAACTGAAAGATAGTAATTAATATTTAATTAACACCGAAATTTTGTTGTAATTGGTTTTGTATAGCTGTAAGGAAAAGAAAGATGGAGAGAATTTTATTTCTCTTTCAATATATTCCCATTGCCATTGATAGGAACTGACCATGTTAAAAATTATTAATTGTATGCTAATTTGGCAACAAACAATTGATTGTTCTTGAGTTTGAATGGTTCGAGTATTGTTAGCGATTAATGGTTTCAATTAAATACATACATGCAAATAACATCATAATTCCTTACAAGGACAGATACGTTCTGTCAAAAATCATACAATTTGTACATTAAAGTAACTAATACATACATGCAAATAAATGTACCAACCTAAAATCATATATAACAGCCCTGCGAATGGATAATTCTCTTTTTTCCATAAATAATTTTGCGAATGGATATTATCTTAATTTTTTTTAAGATGATAATAATTATGGAGGGAGGGTGGAGCGGTGGGAGATAATAGTTATGGGTTAAGTATCAAAACCTAATTTCAAAAAAAGAAAAGAAAAAGTGGAGCTTTGCTCCGCTTAAGAGACAAAGCGGTGGATATATGCTCTTTCCTAATTGGTGATTGTAGCTGTGAGTCATGTGACAAGTGAGAGATTAAATTCAGTGAACATTTAAAACTATATATATATATATATGCAGAGAGAGAGAGAGAGCGTCTCAATTGAAATTCTTCTGCACTCATTCACATCAATTTAAATGTCTTTGCTGTATGCATTCAGTTAAAGCTCTTGTATTAAAAAAACATATTAATTGTTCAATTTTCAAAGGGCAACACCAAAGCGCAAACCGGTTAAAAAAATCAAATAATATATAAAACTGAGAATGGTTAGTACGAGCATCTGATTGTGAGGGACTGTTTTATAAAAGTTGTTGGATGAATTCAATTGCACATAGGTACCTCACTCATACCCATGTTATTACTCAATAACCTTTTTTTAATTGATTAACTCTTAAAAAAAAAAAAAAAAACTTCACCTAAACCCATTTTATTCCTTGTTTCATTTTTTATCTCATTTGTTGACTAGTTACTTCATACCATTATACGAGTAGAATGAGGCTTATGGAAGCCATATATTAGGTTTTAACTCTTGAATTTTAAGTTCGTTCAAAATTTTAAAATAAAAATTTTACATAAATCCGACAAACCATGTCATTTGATTAATCTAAGAATCTCTCTTATAAAATTATCCCCGGTAGACCCTTGGAATTAGTTCATCATATTAGTCATATAAAACAACTCAAGATAAGATTTGAAACTTTAACAACTTGAAATTTGAGAATCAAAAGAACCAATATTGGTTTCAATAATAAGGGAAAAAGACCGAGAATATATAACAAGGACAAGATTAATGAGAGAGAGAGAGAGAGAGAGAGAGAGAGAGAGAGAGAGAGAGAGAGAGAGAGAGTATTCTTCTACAACTTATGCATCCATGAAAAGGCATCCACCTGGTTGGGTTCTATTTAAGCATGGTTATGTGTCAAGATCTAAACTCACAAAAAGTTTTCATATATAAAGGGGAGGTTGTGGGAAGAATTGGCCGGTGTGAGGAGATATATACTCATGAGCATTATGGTTGTGATGATAGTGATAATATTGTCAATTTTTAATTGTGCAGAAGCCTTTAACGAGCATACTCCATCTCTCCCTCCAGTACTTACAGTGCTTCCTTCTCATGAACATCACCCTCTCTCTTCTTCTTCTTCTTCTGATTTTAATGGTTTTCATCTCCCCTTGAATTTAAGAATTCCGGCGTGCCTTGCGGCCCCATGCCAGCTGTGTCGTGCACTATTGCACGATCCAAAACGGCAGCAGGATATTTAGCCTGCAATGTTGGACTAGCTGGACTATGTCTAATAAGCCTGGCTGGTGCAACTTATCGATGTACTATTGATTGTACAAAGTCCATAAGCATCCATTTTGATTTTGGTAACCACTTCTTACCTCTCTCTCTCTCTCTCACAAAAACAAAAAAGGTTTGTTCAGTTAGAATTTTATATCACGAAAAATATCGTTTCCATTTATAACATTCTTGGGCTTTTATTTATTGTCACAGACGTTGATCAAGTGGAAGGCTACATGACGAACTGCTATGACAGTTGCAAGATGAATTATTAGCATTTTTTTTTTTCTTTATTGTGTTGTATGTTTACATTTGGTCTTGAGGTTTGAGGACCTGTCTGTCCTGAGCTTTGATATGGCCCAATAGAATAATGACATGTGTTGCTTTTAAAATTTTCTGAATATACAACTTTCTTAACCATGTAACCAAACACTCATCTCCAATATTCTCCACCCCCACCCACCTCTATTCAACGTAGCAGGCACATCCTCGCCCATCCTCACTGCCAGAGTCCAACGCCGAAGACCCCACTGGCAGCGTCGGAGAGCCCAACCACCTCTCATCTCTCTCCCTCTCTCTTTTCTCTCATCTCTCTCCCTCTCTTTTCCTCTCTATTAAGATAATTTTTTTTTGGACTGATCAATCAACAAAATAATTTCCGTTAGAGTAGATTATGTTTTTAAAAGGGTGGATCAAGTACTTTTCCAGCACAACTCATTGGCAATTACTTAAAATATGATATTTATTAATTTTACATTAAAAATTACCATTTTTTTTTAATACATAAGGATAATATAGAGATGTTAATTTATAAGATTGACTCAGCAAAACCTATAGAAGGAAAGTAATCTAACGTGACATCATTAAAATGATAAGTTTTATTGAAAATGAAAATCCATGAGTTTTACCCAAAATGGTGCATTCCTCTTCGGTGTATATATATCTAATATACCCTTGGAAACAAGATTGTTAAAAAATAAGGCAAAATGTGAGATTTAGCTTTTAATATGTCATGTTGAAAATATGCTTTTAGATTTATTTGTGCAATTTTGTTTTATGCAGCAGCATATCTATCTTTAAATTTATGCCTCTGGGTATGTGATGATATTGGAACTGCATGCATATACGAATCATTGCAGAGGACAAATGTTTAACAATAATAATAATGAGGTTTAAACATAGAACCTGTTGAGAGTAATGTGGAGCAATGTCCCACATCGGGAAACTAAGGCTTAGCATATGTGCTTATAAGTCTTGGGCCTCTCCACCCATTGCCAATTGGTTTTGGGTTGGATGCTCTAATTCTATCATGGTATCAGAGCTTGGTTATTCGCGTGTAAGGCCGAAGGGCCACACGTGCTCTCACGTCACCCAATACAATTTGTTCACGTGTAAGGCTCAAAAATATCGCCACACGTGCGGGGGCGTGTTGAGAGTAATGTGGAGCAATGTCCCACATCGGAAAACTAAGGCTTAGCATATGTGCTTATAAGTCTTGGGCCTCTCCACCCATTGCCAATTGGTTTTGGGTTGGATTCTCTAATTCTATCATACCCTCAACCCATTCATTCCAAGCCACTTCATCGGTGATAGATTAAACAACGAAGGTTGGTGTTTGGGGGGTCGGGTAAACGACTTAAATCATTTTTTGGCTTGATGCGAGGTCGACGTGCATATATGACTTTGAATTGCGAAGTGTTTTGTACCGATGTCTAACTTTTAGTCAGGTGATTTAACAACTAAATAAGGAACCGCTTATTGATTCATGCTCCTTTTTAATATTGGGAAGTGGGAACAAGATTTCTTAGTATGAGTTAGAATTCGAGCATGAAGAGTTTGAATCGCAAGTAGGCCTAAGTTTGATTATAAGGTCAAGTTCCTGTGTGCATGTGAAGGTGTATTTGATGGCAAAAGTAAAATAAACTTTGAATCATAAAAATGTAATGTAATGCAATTCAATTCAATTTATTGGTCAGATATACATAATTTTACTACAAGCTAGCTCAAGTGATCCAATTCAAACCTTAACTCGAAGTACCACCATTTTTCTTGGGCTAGTTTTTCAGATTGTCAAGACCCTTAAAAGGTAGGGTCTCACAAACACACTCCACTCACTCAGATCAAGTTTCTAAACTTAATTCATTAATTTGTTGTCTGTATTCAATATTAAAGCTAGCTATTTATTAGGAAACACATTCTTTCATTTTCATTTTGGTCAGGAAAGGGTATAAAAGGGCAATGTGTATTCCTTAATTCACTTATGCCATCACCAGAAGTCATAGTGTACTCAAAAACATATTTTCTTAATTTTCATAGGGTATTTCTCAACACCAAAAGGCAATTAAATAAGTTTAAAAAGACAAATAGTAATAGTAAAAAACAAAAAGACAAGTTATGAAACTTTTAATTAAATTGAGTTTTTGATTTTTGATTAATTAATTAATTTATTTTTACCTTGGGGGAGGTGGGATTGAAAATTGAACATCTTCCAACATTGAGAATAAAATTACCACCGGACCACATGCTAGTTGGTAATTAACTTGAAATTTGAGTAATCAAAACTACCAATGCTTTCAATAAAGGAAATTATCAAGCCGAAAATAACAAGGGCAAGAATAATAAGAGAGAGCAGGCCGAATCTAAGCATAATTTAGTGAGGTGATCACCTCGGGTCTCCAAAATGTCTGTCACTACTCAACAAATTATATACCCTTTATATATATTGTGTTAGGTTTATTTAATGTAAAAAAAATTGGCCAAAAGACGTTTTTTGTCCATGTATTATAAATAAGTCGCACTTTGGTTCCCGTCATTTCAATTTGTATTTTTTAAGGACTGTGGTTCTATTAATGTCGCAATCAGGTCCAAACCATCAAAATTGTCTATTTCAAAGCCAATTCTAATGAATTGGACCGGATTGCAACACTAATAGAAACACGACTTTTAAAAAATACAAATTGAAATGACGGTAACCAAAGTGCGATCAACTTAGTCATAGTAATGGGACCTAAAACGTCTTTCGACCAAAAAAATTAAGCTTCAATCCAAAAAATAAAAGTTACCCGATTAATTTACCTGATTTTTGCAAACCGATTGCGGAATACTATATACGAAGTGACACAAACACCGAATTTGTAGTATTTTTCCAATTCATTGTCTTATTCAATGTACAAACATGCCGTTAATTAGTAATTCCAATGGGCTAGTTGACGTAATTGAAATTAACTTTAATAAATTGAATTAATTTGAGTAAGGCCAAAGTTCACTTTTAGTCCCTGTAGTTTGAGTTAGGTTTCATTTTTATCCTTGTACTTTCAATTGTTCTGATTTTGGTTCTGTAGTTTACAAATTGTTGCAATTCAATGATACACTATAATTTTTTTTCCATTAATTCGTTAAATTAGTCATTGAATCGCTAATGGTATGTAAATTACGTACATGACCAAAATCGAAATGGTTTATAAAGTATATAGCCAAAAACACAAAAAATTTAACGATTTGATGAACAAAAATATTAACATGTTGAATAATAATGATTTCTAAATTACAGGACTAAAATCATATATAACAATTGAAATTATAAGGACTAAAGTAAAACTTAGTTGAAAGACCAAAAGTGAACTTTGGCCGGTAATATACGAATTATGTTGATTTCAATAAGGAAAACAAATCCAAAACAATAATAGCAAGAATAATTAAAAAGAGAGAGAGAGTGAGAAAGAGAATTAATATATTCTTCTACAACTTATGCATGGATGAAATGGCACACACTTGCATGCTTGGGCTCTAAAATATATTAAAAAAATTCCAACAAGAAGCATAGATGCATAGAAAGGTGTTGAATGGTGGTGGAGTGATAACAAGATAATTAATTAATTACAAAGGGGCCATAAGTAAGGATAATAGGGGTTTAATTATTATAGTCCGTAATTTTAAACTCCCTAATCATCTAAAAATTTGCTTAAACCCCTATCTATCTAGAAACTCTTTTAAAATCCCTTATAACTTATAATCTTAAATTACCCTTCTAACTCGCGTTGACGCGCACTGACATATGCTGACACGTGCTGACATTACTGTAACTAAATTTTGGTGAAACTATTTTTTTTTTTTTTGGAATTGAAGTTTTTGCTAAAACTCAATATTTCGCTAAAACTAAAATCAAATACTGAAATTGAATTTCATTACACAAAAACTGAATTTCAAGAATTTAGTTACACTGAAACTGAATTTCAAGAATTCAATTACACTGAAACTGAATTTCAGAAATTCAATTATACTAAATTGAAGAATTCAGTTATGAATTCACTTACTGAAACTGAATTAAGTGATGAAACAATTACACCTTGACTAAAATGCAATTACACCTTAATTAAAAAACAATTACACCTTCACTAAAACAGTTACACATTTACTGAATTCCGTTTCACTAAAAAGAACACAGCAACCTTATCAAAAAAAAAAAAACAATATAACAAGCCATCGAGATGAGAGGAGTAGCCAACACAGCAAACCATCGAAGTGAGCCTATCAAACAACTATAGACTAAATTCAGTTTCAGTCTGAATTCAATTTCAGTGAATTCAGTTTCATTGCATTCATTAAATTCAAATTCAGTTCACTGAATGCACTGAAATTGAATTCACTAAAATTAAATTTAGTGAAATTGTCCGATCACCTCACGCGCAACGTCGTCCGATCATCTCACGCGCAACGAGTACACGACAGTCGCCACTATCTCGATTTGTATCTACCTGCAAATTTGATTCATCATATTTCAGAATCATAATTTCATTCAAAATTCATTTAAAACTCATGTTTCATGAACTAAAACTGTTTCACGAACTAAAACTGTTTCACGAACTAAAACTGTTTAATCAATTAATGAAGTAAATTTGTATATACTTATAAATCAATTAAAAAACCCACATTTCTATCCGATTAATAACAAATTCAATTAAAACAGATTCACAAACTATACATTTCACAAACAGATTCACAAATCAATTTCAAATTAGGGTTTTCAAATTAGGGCTTTTGAAATTCAATGCAATTGAACCAAAATTTGTATACCAGTAGAGAGAGACTGTTAAGGGGAGAAGAATGAGATCGGAACCACTTCAATCCGCTGCCGGAATCGCCAGCAACGACATCGATAAGTCTCAGACCTTCTCGGCGTCAATTCTCCGTCCACGGTGATCAGTTGGAGAATCAGAGACCACCATTACACTCACCACGTCGAGAGGAAGCTTCTGGAAGTGGAGAGCAGCTGCGACATCGCCAGAATCTCGAAGTCACTGTCGGAGATGACGATCGGACTTTGGGCTGCATTTGGGTTTCTGTGGATTTTATGGGAAAAAAAAGGCCATGGATAGATAGAGGAGGAAGAGGCGAGAAGAGCCCAACCAGTCTGACACCTCGTCGTCACCGGAATTGACGGATCGCCGATGAGGGAGCTCGGGTTTGCCTAGACCGATTCAGTGTCGATGTTATGTTTCGCGGAGAGTGGAGGGCAAGGAGAGGAAGATGAAGGAAAGACAAGTGTGATGGGACCGGTATTGCCGGCAACAACAGCGGGGAGAGAGAGAACGTAGAGGGGAGAGAGGCACGTAGATGAGAGAGACCAAGAAAGAGAGAGAGCACCCATAAATGGAAAAAAAAAAAAAAAGATGGAGAGTCAAACTTGACTGGGTATTAGTTAACTAGGGGGTTTAGGAAAATATTAAGTGTAAAATTGAGGGTTATATGATCGACAGGTAAATTTTGGATGGAGGTTATAAGAGATTTTATCTCTAATTAGGGGGTTTATAATTATTAACTATTATATAGGCAAAAAACACTTTAATGTGTTGACATGTCAGAGGATTGCAGGCCATGAGACAAAAGAGGATATTGGATTAACTAGTGTATATCAAAAAAGTTGAAAAGCTATTGAGCACAGATAGAGAACTTGAATGCATATGGTTTTACCTATTCTATTCTAACACACATAAAGGTGATTAGTCACTATACTTGTCCCAATAGGAAGGATGGTTAGTTATCAATTACCTACCCCATTTTGGATTGACTGCTATTGTCTGATGAAAGTCTTGGTTTTTCTTGTAATGTAGGTCCATTTAATGTTAAAAAAAAGAAAGAATTAAGCTTCAATTAATCTTAAAAATAAAAGTTACATGATTTTTGAAAACCGATTACGAAGTGACACAAACATCGGATCAAGAGTATTTTTTACAATTCAGTGTCTTATTCAAGTACCAAACATGCCTTTTGTAATTCCAATGGGCCAGTTGACGAAATTGAAACTTTAATGAATTGAAGTAATTTGAGTAATATATATCAGAACTACGAATGTTGATTCCAACGAGGGAAACAAACCCAAAAGAATAATGGCAAGAATAATTAAAAACAGAGAGAGAGATAGTGAATTAATATATTCATTTACAACTTTTGCATGAATGAAAAGTTACCTACACTCACTTGCATATAAATTATTCTGTGTAATCGATATATAATTATATGGTATAATTAATTTAATATGTTATAATATAAGTGAATGTTATTAATACTATATCTTATTAATATAAATTTATCATTTATTAATATCCTTATACATTAAATTAGTTACACCACGTGATGATGTATCGGATATACCAAATAATTTTTTGCTTGTTGCTTAGGCTCTATTTAAGCATAGTTTTGTGTATGTCCAAGATCTAAAATCACAAAAGTGGGAGCTGGAATTGGTTTAATGAGATTTATGGTGATCATTATGGTTGAGATGATAACGGTATTGTCAATGTTTAATTATGCAGTGATTGCCATAAATGAGCCCACTACTCCATTTCTCCCTCCAATACTTACAGTGCTTCCCTCTCATGATCATCGCCTTTTCTCTTCCCCTTCTTCTTCTTCTCCATCTTCTTCTTCTGATCTTGATGGTAACCATCGCAGGAGACAGAACCCTTCGAAATTCCCCCTCCCCTGGAAAGTCAGACTTCCCATATGCCTTGCCGGGTCTGCTTTGTCGTGCATTATTGAACTGCGGAGGAAGCCAGTATATGCAGCTTGCACTGCTGGAGGTACCGGACTATGTTTCATAGCCCTGGCTGATGCAATTTATGGCTGTACTACTCATTGTACAAAGTCCATAAGCACTCATTTTGCTTTTGGTAACAGTAAAAAAGATTTGTTCAATTAGAAATTTTATATCAAGAATAGTCCTGTTTCCGTATTTAATTCTTGGGCTTTTATTTATCGTACAGATGTTGATAAAATGGAAAGCTACATGACAAGCTGCTACAACAGTTGCAAAATGAACTATTAGTTTTTTTGTTTTTTATTGAATCATATGCATGTAATGTGTTGTATATTTACAATTAAAAAAGGGAGGCGCTATTCACGTTCCCTAAATGTAATTATGCACTCCTCTAATATTCTAAACTCATTCAATCTCTTTTAATCGATTGATTTTTCAAATGCGCCCTCCATCACTTCACTGTAACAGTCATGCTCGCAACAGTGTCTTCCTATTTTTGCGCCTTCTCTTCTATCTTCACCACAAGTCTTGAACATCCTTTTCCACAAAAATTCACACACTGGAACTGCTTCTTCACATAGACATGCAATTGTATAATAACGGATCAACTTGAATTTGCATAAAGTGGATGAGTAATTAAGCAATTTAATTTTCACAGGAGTACATGTTACGTTTGTTTTAAATTTTATTTAAAATGTTTTTTTTTTTAGTTTGAATAAGTTAGACTCCTAGTAAAATAAGAGTTAGGTTAGTCCTAGTTAGTGGGGAAGTTAGGAAAGAATTAGTGGAGTAAACTTCTCCGGTCTATCTTTACTGGAAGATGACGTTGAAGGTTTAGAGGCATGTTAGCATGTTTTCCACTTTTTTCTTATTGTAGTTGTAATTATTACCTATTTAAAGGTGTAACCAAATTAATAAATCAAGCAGAGAATTAAGTAAATAATGTGTTTTACGTTAGAGGTTAAAGACTCCTTTGTTAGCCTTGTTGTTTCTTGAGGTCATAAACCCTTAAATTTTCTTTAATTAGTCCATATCATTTGGTATCAAAGCTATCATCCTTGGCTGTGGTGTATACTCCTCCATCAGCCTTCTCTATCATTTAGTTATGCAACATAGGTTCCAAGAAAAAGCCCACCAAATCTCAGTACATACCAAATTGGAATTAAAGCAATTGCGATGAACAATTTAAACCCGGCATCGTTGCAACAAGCTATTTATGATTTCACCTTGTTCGGAGAAACGCGATGGCGATGTGCGCAAGGAACAAGATGACTGCGGTTGAGACTTGCAACATGGGCCTTGGGCCTAGAGGACAATGCTGCTTGTTAAGGGGGAAGGAATGTTAAATTTGTTTTAAATTTTATATAATATGTTTATTTTTAGTTTGAATAAGTTAGACTCCTATTTGACAAATAACAGTTGGGTTAGTCCTAGTTAGTGGGAAGTTAGGATAGGATTAGAGGAGTAAACTTCTCCTATCTTTATTAAAAAATGGCTTTGAAGACTTAGAGGTCTGTTAGTAATTTTTCCACTTTTTTCTCAATGTAGTTGTAATTACCACCTATTTAGAGGTGTAACCAAATTAATAAAGCAAACAGAGAATTAAGTAAATAACGTGTTTAATGTCAGAAGTCAAAAACTCCTCTAATAACCTTATTGTTTCTTGAGTTCATGAGTTCCTCTATAAACCCTTAAATTTCTTTAGTTCGATTATATCATTATGACAATCATTATTGCTCGTAGCTTCTACTTTTCACAATCCGCATGACATCTTCAAATCAAGGATAACAACATGAAAAGAAGAAGCAAAATAGAAATTAAAAAGAAAAGAGAGGTAAATAACACTTCATTTTTGCCATCAAACCAGAAACACTTCATTTCATTCTTTACATCAAATTATAAACACTTTTCATTATCATTTCGATCGGTCCTTAATGGTTGTGGGACTCTTGGACTGTGTTGGTAAATAACAAGAGCAGAAAGAAGAGTATTCATTTTTGGGAGCAGAGTGTGCCACCCGAGAAGTTATTGAGGATAATTTTGGAAGATCAATTGATAAAAAAAGATTAAATGAATTAATAATATGAGAGTAGTGCCGAATTAAATTTTAGAGCAAATTTCACTTTGCACCCTCAAGGTTTGCCTTGATTCACAACTTGGTCCCTATGGTTTTAATTTTTTCAAATTGAAACCTAACATTTGAAATATCTTACAATGTAGGCCCTCACTTTGTTTTTTGTTTTGTTTTGTTTTGTTTTTTTTTTTTTCACTTTGTTTAATTGTTGATTAAGATGTTAAGTAATGATGTGGCACCCTTAGGTCCCACCTTTTTGCTTGTGAGGAGAGAAAAGAGGTGTTATTTCCTTTGCAGTTTTCAAGTTTTCTTATGTTAAATTGACATTTTAATTGCTTTTAATATTTTGAAAATTAAAGATTATATTTTTTTAAAAGAAATTTTTATCAATTATTATCCATGTGACACCTACTTAGCTTCCACACAATAAAAAAGGTGGGCCCAAAAGCACGTCGTGTCAGTAAAAAGTGTGCCCCAACTTTTGCCATGTCATCACTTAACATTTTAATTAAGGGTTCACATTGTAAGAAATTTCACACGTTAGGTTTCAATTTGAAAAAATTAAAACCATATAGACTAAATTGTGAATCAAGGCAAACCTTGAGGGTCCAAAGTGAAATTTGCTCAAAAAAATATTACGGAATCGGAAGAGAAAGCTGTTATCAACATATGACTAGGTTGGCCTTTGTTTGTGCTTTTTGGCACCTATGAATATTACTATTTTTTGAGCACCGAAAAAAAAGAATATTACTACTTTTTGGGATATTAACCTTGGAGTTGACACCTATGAAATTAAAAGGAATATGGTGGCTGATGGCATGGCTCCTAGAGGTGGGCATAATAACCGGCGCACCGAAACACCGAACCGAACCAAACCAACCATAAAAAAATCAAGTTGACCAAAAATTCAACACCGTAAGAGAAAACCAAACCAAGCCAAACCGTATAAGGATGGTTCCGGTTCCGGTTTCATGCTCATTTTATCCGAACCAAATCGTGTAAATTTTAAAAAATATAATTATATATTTTTATGTACATTTTATACATTTTTGTACACATTTTTATACATTTTTATTTTTGACCCTAAAATATATTTTATATAACCATATGAGTTTAATATTATATATATAATAATGTTTTAATATATAATTTTAGTTATATCTTATATAATAAAATTAGTATGTTCTATTTCTATATACTCTATAGTCTATAGTCTATATAATAATGTTTTATGCATATAGAGTTATATATAAACTTAGTATAGTTAGTTATATATAATTATATAGTTAGTAACTTAGTATATAGTTGTATACATACTACAATAGTTATATATAACTATATAAGTAATATATAATTATAGTAGTATACTAGTATATACTATAGTAGTAAATAGTTATATCTATACTATACTCATTACTCTATAATAGTTATAAATAATCTTATATATAGTTATAGATTATAATCCAAATTTGTCCAAACTCCAAACGAAATTTCAATCTCCCAAAAAATGTCAATATGAATAATAACTCATTAATTAAACCCAAAATCGTAGTAAAGAACCAAACCGAACCGCACCGCACTTTGAATGGTTTGGTTTGGTTTGGTTTGGTTTTTCTCCTTCCTTTTCGGTTTTTAGCACTGAACCGCATTGAATAGGAATGTTCGGCGTGACGCACGGTTTCGGGGGTGAACCAGGCCGAACCGCATCGCGCCCATCCCTAATGGCTCCTATTATATATGTGAGAGAATCATTTTACATAATGAGGCAAATTTTGTGGTTGACTAGCTTTCATATATGAGAATAATTTCCATGCACCTGTGATACTAATGTGGTATTACAACATAGAGAGGAAAGTTGAGTCTCAAAACTCAATGTCCAAAATATTTATTCTCTATGTGGTGATACCACATCAGTATTACTGGTGTAGGGAATGTATGTCATCCGACCCAACCTCAGACTCTTTCTTAGGGAAGTTCTCTTCATATATATACCAACTCAGTATTGCTCTAACAATATTTTCTTTTCAATATTAGAAAAAATTTCAAGTTCAAATTCTTCTTTCAAATTAAAAAGAAAAAAAAATCTCACATACCTGAAAAGGTTTTGTAAGTTTCCCCTCTATGTAATATGTATTGGGAAAAAAATGTTTTTGGTCCTTGTGTTTTATACAGAATACAAATTTGATCTTTGTGATTTCAAAACTTCACATTTGGTTCTTGTGTTTTGTGTTCTTTGCAATCTTAGGACAATTTTTAAAAACTCAAAATTTCAATTTGAGAATAAATTATCCACTTTTGTTTTTAAGAAAAATTTTGTTAGCGGATTGAATGACCATCTTATGGGTTTTCTAAAACTAATTTCAATTTTCATTTGCGTATTTATTTACTAAAGAGATTGAGAGGGTCACAAAATTTGTTGAGTTTGAAGTTTGAACTATAAGTTTAGGATTTTTTTTTTTTTAATTTGTGTTTGAAAATCAAATTGAAGGTTACAAACATGATTTTTGGGCCAAAATGATTGAAATTGCAAGTTATTAGTTTCAATTTGAGAAAAAATTTCATGTTGAGTACCAAATGTCCTAAGATTGTAAACACTATAAAACACAAGGACCAAATATAGAATTTTGAAACCACAATGACCGATATGTTTTCGGAGTAAAACACAGTGTCACACCTCAAAATGGGGTATAGCACTTGGGCATGTGGCAGTGCCATAGATATATTTTTACTAATCCTAAGTAAGAACATGTCAAGATCGAATATCAATATAAGGCTAAAAATTTAAATAAACTAAACTCCAAAATAGTGAGAATTTTTTTTTTCATTTTTCATATTAATAAGTAATCAGAGTAAATCGAAATTGGAAGCTTTGTAAAATGGTGAGCTTTAGTTATTCACCTTCTAAGATAAATCAATTTCAAGAAAATAAAGGTAGACCCTTTTATTTTAAAATCAATAACCAATACATCAAATAAGAAATTGAAATCCAAGTGAGAGTGAAAACTTTAATTTAAAATCTAATTTTTGGTGTGGACGAATCAACATAAATAAGTATCGAATATTAAATAAGTAATAGAGCCATACTAATCATTAATTAATCAATTCACTAATTTGTCAACTAAAACATAAGAAAATAGAAATAAAAGGGATAGTAACAAACTTATCCATGATTGGGTCATCTTTCTCATCACTTGAGTATTCAAATGTGGGTGGTGTTAGTATGCTAATCCTCGGTGAATTCTCTTTACTTCCAAACCTTCATCCTTCGCTATCCGAAACATCTATGAAGCTAACCATTCTTTTGTCCTAGAGGTTTCCTGCAACTTAACAAACTATTTAGGGGTGAGCATCACCAAAACGTACCGCTGATTACACACTCAACTAATCTAAAAAAACTCAATCAATTCAATAACAAGTAGCATATACCAAAGGCTTTAGCCCATGTTGAAATGATCATTGCCCAAATAAATAAATTAATAATCAAATGGCAACCTATTTAAAAACATTTAAATAGAAACCAAATCATTCTTTCTTTGAAAAATAATCAAATCAATTTTCAAAGATCGAAACCACAATTATACAAGCACAAGTATAATCAATTTTAATCCTCAAAACACAATTAATTTCACAAGCATAAAGTCATGACCATAATTCCCAACATAAATCCATGTCTTTTCAAGTTGGGTATTATAAACCATCATGCATCCATTAGACTTTCTTCCTTTATAGTTTTTTTTTTTTAATTAGAATTGTGGAAATTCAATAGACATTAATGTTTGAGAGTTGTCTTTTAGCTCTACCTTCGTTTCTAAGATTATATATATGTCAACACTGAGTTTGTTTTGAGAATTACAATCGCCAACCCAAGAGAGATACAACTTTTATGGTATATTTTTTTTGTAACAACTTTTAAGGTACATTTACTAACATAGAATGAGAGTGAAAAAATAGGAGTCATTCTCATCCCATTTAAATTAAAGTAAATGATTATAAAATTCAGTTCTGGACTCTTATTCCCTCTTAGACCCATCTATTTAATTAAATTTTTCAGCCAGTCAACCTTATTTTCTTCCGGCCCACTTTTAATTTTTCATCCACTCTTCGTCTCTCTCTTTATCTTTCTTCTACTCCCTCTCTCATTTCTCTTCCCTCACTCAAGCCCAGCCACCGCTCCTCCTCGATCTGTGTCATTCCACATGGGCTCGGAGGTTAAGAAATGGTGCTTGGACAATGTTGTGACGCCGATCTAGGAGCAGCCAGGTTCAGTGGCTTTGCTGCCACCGTCGAGCTGCTGTTTTGAGTCCGATCGGCGAGGCTGGTGTTGATGGGTTGAGGGTTGGAATGGGATCTGGGTCCATTTGTACCACTCATGAGGTCCGCGCTGTTGGCCGGGTACAGGTATAAAAATGTCTTCTTTTTGTGGTTTTAGATTGGATTATGATTGATGCTGGTTTGTGGTGGAGGTGAATGGATTAGAAATTATGGCTTATGGGATATATGTGTCACGAACAGTCAAGAACTAAAACAAAATCAATGATGAACAGTAGTTGAAGTACTGTGGCTGCGACGCCATCTTAGAGCACTATGGCCACTATTGTAGGAAGTTCATCTTCTAGAGTTTGTATTGGGTATTGGTTTTTGTATATTTTTATTTTATTGACTTTTAATGGTGGCTTATGGTTTATGGCTTATGGCTTATAGTGGTTTGTCCGGTTAAATTACTTGAACTTCACTATAAACTAAATTAATTAAAGCAATGTACCTATCAAATGGGTGCCTTACTTTCTTGCTATCAAATCCTTGGAAACATAGAACTCAGAAGACAAATTTATCTGATTAATCAATTTGTTTATTTGTTTTGTTTTGTTTTGTAATAATATATAAGTGAGACTATGATAATATGTAAATGGGGTTATGATTGTTACTAACAAGTAGTAGCAATATGTAAAGTGAGGGTATGATTATTACTGACAGACAGTAACAATATATAAGTGAGACTATGATTGTTACTGACAAACAGTAACAATATATAAGTGAGGCTATAGTTGTTACTGCATGTCAGTAACAATATTTAATTGAGACTATAGTTTTTACTGCTTATCAATGTAAGTCTAAACATAAACTTTCGGTGGTGATTGTTACTATTCAATAGAAACAATTATATTTACTATTAAAATGCAAAAGATTATGGATGTCTCATCTTGATTTTTTGTATTTTATGTTGGTTATTATTTAATATGTTTACATAATGAAAAATACCTAAATTATGATTTTTAATTTTTTTTTAAGTTTATGTAGCAATTGTCACTGAAATGAAAAAAAAAAAAAAAACTTGATACACCNAATTATGTGTTTACTTATGTTGGGAATCAAAAAGGAAGTGAGGCCTACTTCAAAATCAAAAATTATATTTCTCATTTTTCAATAATCATACTCCTTGGGGGGAGGGGGGGGGGGACTTTGTAGTGATTTTGATTCTATTTAGAGACATAGCTTCGTACCAAAATTACTCTTAAACATTTTTTAATAATATTAAAATATCTATATTTTGTACAGGGGTATTTTAGTGATTAAACTAATTTTGATTTTGAATATTCATGATCATTAGTAAACATAAGAGTGAAATTCAACTTCATTTTCATTTTTATTCTAGATGATTAGTAAATAGTTTAATGGAAATGACTCATCCCCACTCCAATTCTTTCCCTCCCTGGTTCCTTTTCTTTTCAATTCATTAATTTTCTCCAATTTTATATTAATAAATGTAGCCATATATTACTCCGCCACCTTCACCATTACCTTGGAGAGCCCATTTTGTTTATGGAAAAATTGCAAACAGGTGCCTCGCATGCATTCTTTTTCTAGTAAAAACTAGTATTGGAATTTATCATTACATATGTTTCCCACTCCAGAATTTTTGTTATTCTAAGTGTGACGCTTATTGAAGTTATTTCAATGCGGTCCAATATTAATATTAATATTATTATTACTATTATGACATATTATATTTTATTTACTTAGAATAAAATAATCAGTATGAGTGAATAAAAATATGTGCTATTTTACTACTGTAAACATTCTTATAAAATAACCCCTCATTTTAGCCATTTTGTATGTATATTTAAGGCTTAATTATGTTTTTACCATTCATAGTTTCAGTTGATTCTCACTTTACCATCCAGATATTTATTTGTTTCACTTTACCACCTACAACTATTTATATGTCTCACTTTACCTTTTTTCGTCTATTTTGTCACCTAAGCCGTTAAAAATGCTAATGTGGCAGGGAGTAATTTGTCACCAATATTGATGGATTAGTTGACAGAATGAATGGAAGAATGTAAAGTGGGACAAAGGGAATAGTTGTAAGTGGCAAAGTGAGACAAATAAATATCTAGCTAAATAGTTTAGTGGGAATCAACTAAAACTATGAGTGGTAAAAATATAATTAAGCCTATAATTAATTATACAATAATGCTAATTGTCCCACATTTGTATCTCACCTTATGTGTTATTACTTTACTGGAAGGGTATTTCCTTTTTTTTTTTTTTAAGGTACGTGGTATAAAAATGTGGTAAATATAGCATTACTGTTAATTATATAACTATCTAGCACTTATAAAGGCCAAATGACCATAGTTAAATTAAATGATTGACACATAGCTAGGTTGTATGAATAAATTAGTTGCATGACAAGTGGCTCTATTTATATACAATTAAAATTTTAAAAGAGAAACTGATCGAGTGCTTCTTTTCCTCTTTATCACCGACAAACTGACTCCTCCATCTTAGTTTATTTTAAAGGTGCTTTAATTAACAACCTAAAATGAGAAATAAATTTAACCAAAACTTCAGCTAACCCAAAAGTTAAGTTGCAACCCAAACTGTCCACTGAGCACTCGGAAATTACCATCAAGTGCTCGGTAAGTATCTATTGAGCGCTCAAGGGGAATTTCCGAGTGCTCGGTGATTGCAGATGCAACCTACATTTGCAACCTAACCTCCATCTAAAGCTGCATATATATGCAACCTAAAATTTGCATCTACAACCTAAAATTTGTCACTTGCAACCTAAAAATATGCCTTTGCAACCTAAAATAGGCATCTGCAACCTAAAAGTGTGCAGATGTAGGGTGTATTTGCATCCTTCGAGTTTTTCGATCGCTCGATAATTACTTTTTTCACTCCACAAGCGCGTATACAGACATATTAGGTTAAAACTTAAGTTTCTATTTGACTAAGTTTCCAATTAAAAATCTTTCAAAAACTTGGTTTGTGAGTAATTTAATATTACTCTNTATTTTTTTTTTTTTTTTTTTTTTTTTTTTTTTTTTTCAGCTACTCTCTCTCTACATCCTCCTCCTAAAATCTTCCCTCGACCTTAAGATTTTTGAAACTTCAATGACTTCAAATAAAAATTCAAGCACTGATTTGAGCAGTACCATTTGTTACTCATTTCTACAAAACTCTTGTCGTTGGGTTAAAAAGAAACTGAAGAAGAAGAAGCAGGGCCAGCCTTGAGCATGGGCGGCACGGGTAACCGCCCAGGGCCCAGCTTCTAAGGGGCCCAACATTTATTTATTTTAAATATATATTATATAAAAAAATTATTGAAACAAAAATATGTAAAAGTATCAGCATTAAAAAAAGGCTCAACTTCTTAAGAGGCCGAATTTAATTAACTAAATATAAAAATGATTTATATTTTAATTTTTAATTAGAATATCAAAAGTTAGATAACTTTTTTGCTAAACAAATACAATATATGTTTCAATTCTAGTTCTAGAAGTAGGAAAGATATCGTTTTTTCTCTCTCTCTCTCTCTCTCTCTCTCTCTCTCTCTCTCTCTCTCTCTCCTTAAGTCCCTTGTGTATCGCCTGCTCCATTTTCTATATTCAGGCTTTAATTCTCTCTCTCAAATCTCAATTTGGGCATTCTATTTCTCACATCCTCTTCAAGACTTCATTGATTCATCTCTCTTAATATGGAAATCCCAATTCCCAAATTAGGCTTTCAAAGAAATTAGGGTTTGAAGTTTAAAGAAAACATCCAAAAGGTACTTCTTTCTTTTTCCTTTTGTGTACTGCTATTTGTATTTGTGATAACCAACTGGTTGCCATAAATTGAAATTTATGATTATGTATTGAAAATGATATGAATCCGCAATCTTATGTATTGAAAAGAATAGATGGGAAAATCTTGAAGTTGAAAAAGTTATTGAGGATTTTGCTTCTAGACATGCTAGATGAAGGCATTTTCATTGAATTTTTGGTACTCATTACTCTGCTGTTGTTTTGCAGGGATGCATAGCTGCATTTTTGACATGGTCTCTCCTATTGGTAAAGAATTTGGAGATGATTCATGACTTGATGAGCTATGTTGTTTGACAAGTCTAAAGGCCTTCTACTTTTATTACTTTTTGTTCAAAGCTTGTTAGTCTAAAGAGGCAAAGACCCTACAATTTTATTTACTTTTTGTTCAAAGTTTGTACAAATTGTAATCGATATGGTTTCATATATAATGAAAGTATCATTTTCAAGCAAAAATAAATGGAAAATAAGTCTATAAAATTTTACAATTTTTTTCTTTGTAAAACTAAGATTATATTCAAAATGGTCCATTTCAAATTTTCGCCCTAGGCCGGCCTCCAAAAGGTCAGGGCCGACCTGAGAAGAAGAGAGGGTTTTGAAGATGCCAAGAACAGGAACAATAGTGGGTACTCAAGCTCGTCCACACGCGCTCTCATTCAGATCTCTCCCTACAAATTCTCCGCTGTGTGAACTTATATAACTGATAGCAACTTCATCGGTGCATAAATCAAGGCTCTTCATATCACTTCCATAAATTTCATTGGGTGATGATTTCTTGCTACGTTCCCTACTTATAGCATCTGAAATTTAGTACATTTTTCCATTGCATGTTTATTTCGACTCTGTTTTTAGAGTTGGAGTCGTATAACAAATTTTATAGTGCATTTATTCCAAAAATTTAGATATATGGTCTTGAATCTGGATGATCTGGAGTGTTCCAGTAGTTGAATTTGATAGTGGATGGCAAGTTATAATTGATAAATGGTTCTTATTATTGTTAGCTAGCAATCACAAATATAAATAATTAGCTGGGATAATTGATTGACGGACGGAGAAGGGGATTATCTATTCAAACACCCTCAAACTGTTTCTTCACCACAATTAATGTGGGAAGTTTTATATGCACTTTTGGTCATAAATTTTCTTTATTGTGAATCATGAACCCTGATATTTTTAACTTAAACCAGCAGTTCTGTTATAAATATGATAAAAATTCATCCTTTGACTGGGTTTTCTTCTATCAACAATTGGAAAATATGAAGATAGGTACTGCTGCCCAGAATCCTCAAAACATGTTTTACTGTTATAACATGTTTTTAGGATTCTGAGTGTGACATTGCATATGCAGTTACAACATTGCAGATGCATTATATATTCTCAATAAAATAACTAATGAATAAATCTTATAAGACATACTTTATTAAACACAATATGCAAAAAAAAAAAAAAAAAAAATTCTATTAAACACCACAAATTTTAAGAGTCGAGTAGAAAATTAAGTAAAAAAAATTGATCGACAACAATAGATGCAAATATTGAGTGTCGGCAGTTATTGAGTTGGCCTGTCGGTATAGGCTGTATAGCTAGCTACTGGGTAAAATAATTAATCATATTACCAAAATAAATCTAAAACATTAAGTGTTGCATCTCATGTTTTTCTTTATTTGAGTACACACATAGCATAATGTCTTTCAATAGAAAGAAAAGGACTAATAATTCATTTTGCAACTATCGTAGCAAGTTGTCATGTAGCCTTCCACTTCAATTATATCTGTCACAATAAATATAAGCCGAAGATTATTCTAAATGGAAACCAATTTCGTTCTATAAAATTTTAATTGGACAAATGATTTTTTTAGGGTAGATTGATTTTTCCTTCGTACCTAGATAATTAATGCCAAAAAATAACTCCTAGCTACCATTAATGGAGAAATTGTTTTATATAGCCCTAACAGTGTCACGTACGTGTTGTACGTAATCAGTTATAATATAAGTGAACATTACTAATATTATAACCTATAAGTTAAATCTGTCGTCCACCCATATTATAACATATGTTATACTACGAGACGATGTTACAGTGATACTATTTTTTTTTTGTATGACGTATTACGGTTACACATAATAATTCTATACATTTAATGTTTATTAGATGAAAGTAGTTACATTTTATATTTGAGTTTTTAGTGTAATTTATCCTTCTAAGTTAACGAGTTACAAATTGAGTGATATTAAATTCACAAACTAATATCTTAATTTTTTTTTATCACCAACTGATGTTGTAGACAAGATGTACCAATTGTTTACTTGTTGTAATTTGTAAATTGATGAAATCTAGAATATGTCTAAAAACAATTACGTAAAATATTGGCACATTAGTTGGAATGTATATAATTGGTCCCTCTGGACTAGTTATTGTGATGGACTTCCATGAGTGTGAGAGACAGAGTTTGTGTGTGTAAGTAATTAAGGAGGTCTTACCAAAAGCAAGCTGGGTGCCTATGGATCTTGTACAATCAGCAGTACAGTGATAAATGGTATCAAGAAGGCCTATCAAACATCCTCCGGCGCCAACAAGAAAGCAACCTGCGAACATTTTTTTGTTCTCTCTAAACGTCCCGTGACACCCCACAGTAGGCAGCGTTACGCACGTGGGAATTCCGAATTTCCAGGGGAGATGAACTCCCATAATATCAGAAGTAGAAGAAGAACGGGAAGAGATTTTAAGGTCAAGATTAGCATTCACTGTGACTTGAGGGGCAGATGATGGAGCCTCGTAGGCATTCACTGCATTAATTAAACATACCATTAATTTTATCACTACCATAATAATTGTCACCGTAAATCTCCTCCCTCCAATTCCTCCCATAGCTTAGTTTCCTCCCTCTACATGTAGAATATATTAATCCTACTTAAATTTTTGTGATTTTGGATCTTGAACCCAAAATCACGCTTAAATAGAGCCTTCGTGCAGTGGTTGCCTTTTCATACCGATATATGTATTTTTTATTATATATTATTGTAAACAAATTTAATTAAAAATGATGTTAGCTATATATATGCTTTTGACTCGAGCGAATTTAGCTCTCGAGTACTTGTAAAAATTCACTATAAATCTCCTCAATAGTCATAATTATAATCACCAATCAAGCAAAGAGAATTCCACCGCTTTAGCTCTCAAGGGGGTGAAAAGCCCCCAATTTGTCTCTCTTGGCTTTAGATTACACGTGAAAAGCCCCCACTACCTTTTGTAAATAAAATAAGAAATTTTTGTTTTTGTGTCTTTAATGGGGAATATTCCAGAGAATCTTATTTTGAAAGAAAATGACTATTTTTTGTAAATAAAAGGTCAATTGTATTTATAATATTCAAAACATTATTTATTCTAGTTATGTTTTATTGTTTTTTTTTTTTATGTCAAAAATAAATCTTATTACTTCCAACCATTATATACACAGCCAGATCCAAGTAGGAATATGGAAAATGCTAAAAAGTTCCAACTTTTTTTTTCAACTTTTGTTTATCATCTTATGTGTCATTATTTTATTGGATAAAATATCTCCTTTTTTATTTTATTTTTTATTTTTTAATATCTAATGTATAAATGTCATGTAAGTTGAAAAATAAAAATTGGGATCTCTAGCACTACTGTAAGAATAATACATATGAGAAAAAACAATTTTGGTGCATGTGTGTAACACTCCAAATTTTATTGATTTTAGATTATGGGTGTTACTAAGTTAATTGAAATTAGTTTGAACTAATTTTTACTTCTTTTGAAACACAAATGTTAATTTATTCTACATAGACAAATTTATGGAATGTTAATTATCTAAATGCTTTACTTGAAATTATGTCACTTGTTTGAACTATATTTATTTTCATATACTTATGGTGATTTCGGATTTAAGGCCAAAACACACTTATATTTGCCTAAATTGATTTAATTGCTCACACTTGGTTAATTGGATAATAAACATAACTGGTTCATTTAATTTGGTAATGTTGAAATTTCAAAGGAATGTCCAAGAATTTGTATGTTTCTATTCTATCCAAAAATTGTTTTAAGGCACGTAATTTAAGTAACATGATTTTAATTAATTATTTGGTTACTTAGGTAACATTTTCGGACCACACACACTTTTACTTGTACAATTATTTGTTTTTCTAACATCTAATTTGTTAAAGAATTAGGATTTGACAACTAAGAATAATAAGGATTGCAAATTGACTTTAAAATCCTGTTTTCTTTGACCAACCTAGACCACTACGGATAGAAACCTAGATTTTTTGGACAAGAGATTAAAATGATGACTTTTGCATGGCATGAAGGTCATAATAAGGGCTGGAGATGGAGTGGATTTTCGGCCAATGGGAAAGAAAATCTAATAAAAAGCCATAATGGATTTTAATTAATTGACTTGGTTAAGTAAAAGCCTTTGATTGGTTATTGGGCTATTTAGCCTAGAGCCTTAGGTTAAACACTCAATTAAAAAGGGCCAAAGGCATTGGCCAACCAATTAAAAGCCTTTTGGGAAACTAAAAGTCCTGAAAAATAGCTCAAAGCTTTGTAAGAAACTTTTTTCACGAAAGATAGGAAGTGACTCTTTAGTTTTCCCTCCAACAGATACAAGAACCCTTTTATAAAACCAGCTCTTGTTCAGACCAAGGAACCCACGAAAATTCTGTGTTATACAGAGAAAATGTTTGAGAGAAAGAGAGAGAATAAAAAAAAGAAGAAGAAGTAGGCCAAAAAAGAAGGCCAACCCGGAGGAAGAGAGGAAGAAGTTCGACTTACATTGTTCTTTAGGAAACTCAACAAGAATTGGTAAAAACCCTCATCCTACCGTCGAAGTTTGATTTTCAATACCCTTTTAACTTGTTGAATGGCTAGGGTTAAGTGCATTCAAAGAAAAAACCAAAAATCTCACAACCTAACCTTGTTTTGCAATTTTTGCACTTTCTAACCTTGCTTGACAAAAATTGATTTTTGTACCAAACGAGATGCAATCTTGAAAAACTGTTTTTGTGCCAAAAACTATACATATACATTTTTCATTCAAGCCAAGAATCATGCAAATCCCATCACTACTACAAAAAGCGTCAACTGTGGCGGACAGTGCTGGCAGATTAGCCCTGTCCGACGCGAATGCTAAATAATTTCTGGAGGACACATAAAACCGCCAGGATTACTCATACGTAGCGGATTAAACCGCCAGGATTACTTATACGTAGTAGTTATATCCGCCAGGATTAAATAAGTGGGAAAATTCCCGCGTTCAGAAGGCACGTTGACAGTCAAACTCAATCCTATCGGATTGGACTGCCATCATATTTAATCCTAGCGGTCCAAACCGCCAGGATTGCTTTAACCTACTTACACTGTGCAGCCTCTCCTCTTCTTCCCTTTCATTTCAACGTGTTTCTTCTCCTTCGCGTTCTTTCTTCTCCTTCGCCACCTCATGCAACCTACTTACAGTGTAAGATTTTCTTTCTTCTTATTTTCTTCTTCTTTTATTCTTCTTCTTTTCTTCTTCTTCGTAATATCTTCTTATTTTATTTATTTTGTTGGATTATCTTCCTTTCAGGTGCGGCCTTTGGAACTCGATCGGCTAGGGTTTAATTTGGGTCTTCCTTCATTTGAACATGATTTCAGGTTGATTTTTGGTATTTTTGTGTTGATTTTGGTTCTGATTTTAGGTGATTTTTGGGTTGATTTTGTGTCTGATTTTGGTGTAGATTAGTTGATTTTTAAGCTTCTGGAACTCAATTGTAGCTAGATTGGGTGCGATCTGATTGCTTCTAGGTTGATTTTTCAGTTCAAACAAATTTGATTTTGAGTTTCTGATTTAAGATTTTGGGTTTCAAACAGATCTGATTTTGGATTTCATTTTCTCTTCTTTTTTTTTTTTTTTTTTTTTTTCGGGTTCGATCGGCAATGGTGTAACAAAGATCGATTAGTGTTTCATTTTGTGCATCCTTTGATTTTTAGGTTAATTTTTCAGTTTTCCCTTTGATTTGGGTCTGATTTTTTGTGTTTGATTTGGATCTAAACTATGATTTTTTGTGTTTTCTTTTGCAAGCCAACCCTTTGGTGCAGCAAGGTTTGGGTGAAGATTTTGATTTGGCAACAAGGTTTTTCTATGTCTTGGATATTTGTTTTTTGTGGTTGAATGTTGATGTGTTGTAGTTAAAAATTTGTTTAGAGCTAGAAAAATGTTAAAAATTATTTATGATTAATTTAATTGATATATATATATGTATGTGTTAGATTTGTGTTTATTTTGTTATATATTGCATGTTAGTGTTAATATATTATTAAGGTAGTATGAAAAATATTAATTATTTAGCTAACATACTATTTAACTTTAAAAGTTCATGTATCAACCTTAAAAATAAAAATTATAAGAGAAATTAATTTATTAATTTGTTCCTCCTAATTTATTAATATGTGAATTTAATTTATTAATTTGTTACTCCTAATATATTGAATGTTTTTTGAATTTAATCTAATAGGTATGGATATGTACGCCTACATGATAGAGATTGAAAGATTGTAGGCGTCAGGGTCTAGAGTTTTCATCTAAGAGTTGCGTAATATCTTGTGATTATTAGGAGTAAAGCATGAATAGGAGTTGGTTGACGATACCGCGACAGTTAGAGCTAGGCATACGTAGATGAAATCAATTTGTTTTTGGATCAAGTGGTTGTGAATGGTGTTGGGCCAGATAAGTTCAAATGTCCTTGTAAAAAAAGTTGCAATCGATATACATTTGAGAGACAAACTATTGTGAATCATCTTGTTTGGCATGATATGGACAAAGATTATAAAAAAGCATGGCGGCATCATCATAGGGAGCGTAACATTGGAGAGCCAAATTTAAGGATGATAGAAGATGATGTAGGAGGAGAGATGGATGGTGTGCACGATTTTCTTTTAATGACATTTTTGTTCAACCAGTAACGGAAGAAGAGGTCGGGTCGTCGACACAACCCTTAATTGTGGATGGGCATCCAGCAGAGGCTGAAAGTTTTTTCAAGTTACTTGAAGAGGCAAATCAAGAGTTGTATCCTGGTTGTAAAGAGTTTAAGAAATTGGAAGCCGTTGTAAGATTGTACTAAATCAAGTGTCTAGGGAGTTTACCGGATAATTTATTCACTACGTTACTATAATTGGTAAAAAGAATGTTGTCTGATAAAGATTGTTTGCCTGAATCTTGTTATAAGGCAAAAAAAACTTATAAATGGGTTAGGTATCACGTATGAGAAAGATTGATGCATGTCCTAATGATTGCATGATATATTGGAAAGAAACCTCAAAATTGACTGCATGTTCGGTGTGTGGCAAATCAAGATATAAAGATATTAAGAAAGAAGATACTTCTAGAAAGAAAGTCTCAGCTAAGGTTATGTAGTACTTTCCTCTAAAGTCGAGATTAAAGAGGTTTTATATGTCGAAGCATATTGCTGAACATATGAGGTGGCATGCAACTAAATGTCCCAAGGATGGTTTTATGAGGCATCCATCAGATTCTCCGGCATGGAAGCATTTAGATACTCTGTACTCTGAGTTTGCGTCAGAAATTCGAAATGTGAGTTTAAGGCTGGCAAGTGATGGATTTCATCCTTTTGGCCATATGAGCAATGCCCATAGTACATGGCCTATGGTGCTTTCTGTTTACAATTTGCCTCCATGGATGTGTATGAAGCAATCAAATTTATTATTGTCCCTATTGATTCTAGGACTGAGAAGTCCTGGCAGATACACTATCAATGCTGGCGGTTATATCCACTAGGAAATTATTTTTTTATATAGTTTATTACTTTTCCTGACAGATATACTATCAATGCCGGCGTTTATATCCGCTAGGAATTAATTAATGCCGGCGGTTATATCCGCTAGGAATTAATTAATGCCGGCAGTTATATCCGCCAGGAATTACTCAATATCGGCGGATATATCCGCCAGGAAAAGTTTAATGCCTTGTCAGCGTGAAATTGTATTCCTGGCGGATTTAGACAGTTGTTCGTCAGGAAAAGTGTTTTGCCTGCGGTTTTAATACTGGCGGAAACCCTATCCGCCACTGCTTCATAATTCTGGCGGATTTGGCTATTTTTGCGCCAGAAAATTGTTTTTCCTGTCGATTTAATTCTGCTAGTAATAAGTGATTTTGTAATAGTGCATCTATATTGAGTGAGTTATGTATTTTGAATAAAAACTGTCTACTTTTTATAGCTTTTTGAAAAGAAATTATTTAGGTTTGCATACTCGGGTTTTGATTTACTTAGGAACTCGTTTTAAAATCATCATGGTAGATCGTAGAACTGATTTTGGACTTGTACCAATTGGTTTTATTCAATTTAGAGCCTCAAACCCGAAAAGGGCATTTTTATTCACGTAAACAGTAAAAATGCAGAAAAATCAGCTTTCTGGTGTGGACTTTGGGCTTTCAAAAATCATACTTGCACAACTCCAATTGCTCTGAAACGTTTTTTGCACGAGTATTTGTATGTCTTATAAATATTGTTCAAATTATTTTTCTGTGATTTTATAAAATTCTTGGAGCAGGTGTTGCCTATTTGAGATTTTAAAAGGAGCAATTTACCTTAATGGTGTGTTTGGATGGAGAAAAAAAAAAACTTGGAATTTAAACAAAATTCAGCATTTAAGAAATTACATGCTCTAATTTTCTTGTTTGGGTCTATAATTATAGAATTTTGTAAATTCTATGTGTGAAAAAACTTAGGATTTGAAGGTTGTAAATTCCAAGTTTAAATTCCACCTAAATTAGTATCATTTTCAAAATTTCAATTTTTATAGAATAAAAAAAAGTCGTGTCCACCCATCACTTTGCCAATTAATTACAATACCACACCACTACCACCATGCCGCCGTTACCACCACCACCACTGCCACCACCACCGCCACCACCACCACCACAACCATCGACACCACCTCTGCCGCCACCACCACCTCTGCCACCACTATAACCGCCGCCGCCGCCACTGTCACCACCACCACCATCGACACTGCCACCACTACTACCACCGACACCACCTCCACTGCCACCACCACAGCCGCCACTACTGCCGCCACCGTCGCCGCCACTGACACCGCCGCCGCCACCACCACCACCGACACTGACATCGCCGCTGCCGCCGACGCCTCCATCACCAGTGCCATCACCATTACGTACCATCGCCGCCACCGTCACCGTCGCCACCACCACCACCAATGTCGCAGTTACCACCACCTCCAATACCCCAATTTTTGCCACCACCATTTCTCCTACCGCTCGTGGGCCATCACCCCTACTACCATCATCAACTCACCACGAGCATCATTTTTATTGTTGCCACCATCACCATCACTCTTTTATAAAACTAGTATAAATTTCGTATTTAAATTATATTATGATTACATTTATCCAAACAAAAAAATTTACAAATTCTATAATTTTAAATCACGTCATTTTTAATTTCATCATTTGTGAATTCCTTAGTAGTTTTAAACTACTTCATCCAAACGCACCCTAAAAATGTCATTTTTGATATTAAGGCTTTTTGGCCTAAATGGTTGGTTCACACAAGTTACAAATCACTCATAGGATTGATCTATGAGCATGAGGGAATTTATTTATTTCGGGAATGAAATTTGGGTTGTCAAAACCCCATGTTTTTTAACAAAAAACTAGGCTTCAACGTACCTATTTTCGGCTATGGTTTATGTGTTAATTTTTAAGCTTTCAATTATGTTTGTATACATGATTTAGAATTTGTCAAAGGTCATATGATTGTTATTTATTGGTTAGAGGTCTCAAATGCCACTTAACTTAGCCAATACGACATCAAAATCCTAGAAAACCTCAATTGAGTTTTAGAATATAAAATTTGATCCCCTTCGTGTTTTGGGATTGATTTTCATTTTGGTGGATCACCACAAGGACGAGAAGCTTCACGTGAGGTAGGGGAGCTAGTCCTTTCTAAACTCTATGTTCTCAAGCTAAAAACAAAGGAGTTCCCTCACTACGAAAGGTGTCCCGTGAATGGACGAGTTCCTAAACTAAGTAAAGTTTCTCGCTTGTTGGGTTCCAAACCTCTCACCTATATATATAGGTCAATCTACTATCCTTGCCACTGTTGACCTCTCTCCTGTCCAGCCACAGAGCAGTTCGCAACAGGATCTTTCTTAGGACTACCATCCTGCCTTAGTCTCATCTCGTCTCATTTCTTGATGGTTGTGTGTGTTTCTTTGATTGTTTGTCTCAGCATTGAATGAATATTTTAATTTGTTTTGACATGTTATGGCTGCCATGTTTGATTTGAAATTGATTAATTTACCTTGAAAGGAAATTATGATTTATTTGGTTAATTATAAATGTTGTAATTGAATTGTCTTTGAAACAAAGAGTTAATTGGATTTTAATATGCATGTTGATGACTTTTATAACTTGCTTTGTGAGGATGAAACAAATAAATCTATTTGTCTAGGATCAACGAGTGTACTTAAGTGAATTTATTTGAGAATTAAATCACCAGGGCTGCATCTTTATTTTAAAGAAATTATCCTAGAATTTAATGTTCTATTTGGACTTAAATTGGTTTATTTTGGTAAAGTAATAAATCACTTGCTATTTTAATGTGGCTTTAAAAGGGTATTAGATCACCTAGACCTAAACTAACAGGGCCTACATAATTGATTGTACCCAAGGGTTATTAAGATTTGTTTACTTACCTTGTTGTTAATCTTGGAGGTTCTAAGGGCTAAGAACTAAATTAAAGGGTAAAAGAGGATTGAACCAATAAGAAAAATTTGTTCTTTGGCCTTGTTATTGGTTTCGGTTATGAGTTATTAAATTTAAAACTTGGTTGTTTATTTAATTGCTCTTATTGTTTTATACTTGTTGTGTTATAAAACATGTTATATAGTGAAAGGAATGAATTGATCATATAATTGGATTTTCATGGCTGGGGGCTGCCAAGGCTTACATTAGCATTCATATATATTTATTGAATCAAGAATGTTTACACTAATAAGGTTTTAGTGTTTGGACTTCCTAATTATAGATGAAAGAGTATAATTTTTACTTTATCCTTGGATTTAATTCCCTAAAAGTATGCATACATGTGTCATCTAGAGTGGGTATGAGAATTAAAAAATATGCTAGCGGGAAGTAAATGAGTTTTTATTTACTTCAATGAAAGAACATTCCACTATCTAGATCCTACTTTTTAGTAAGATATGAGAGATAACGGTAATTAATTTTATAAATTAGGGATAAGTCCATTGATTATAAACTTTGTCAGGTTTGCAATGTCAAGGAGAAAAAAGTACGCTTGTATTGTTATTTAATTTAATATGCTTGCATTTCATGAGATTAATTATGTTGGATACATATTAAAAATGGATGCATTTACGGTCTCAATTGTAATTCTTCTACAACTTATGCATTCATGAAAAGGCACCCGCATAGGCATCATTTAAGCATGGTTTTGTGTGATCAAGATCTAAAATCACAAGGTTTCTATGGGAGGATTAATTGGTGTGAGGGGATTTATAGTGACCATTACTGTACTACTCATAACGCTATTGCCAAGTGCTGCAGTGCATAATGCCAATAAACCACCTCCCCTACTTGCTTATTATGACGATCATCATGACCTTCTCTCTTCCCCTTCTTCTTCGGATATTTCTGGATTTAAACACCCCATTACAAAAAAAATCATGGTATGCTTAGGCGTGTCTGCCGTGGGGTGCCTGAGTCTGTTATTTAAAAAACGCGATGCCTCATTGTACTTGTATTGCGCTGGTAACATAGTTATACCAGGTTGTGTGGCAGCGGTGGCTGATCTAATTTATCAATGTACAACTCAATGTGCAAAGTCCATGACCAACCATTTCGATATTGGTAAGACCTTATACCTCCTCACATGATATATTGCTTGCAACATATTCACACACACACACACACACACACACATATATATATGTATATTGATCTTAATTTATTATGGTACATCTTCCATTAATTACTCTATATATCGTTAAAAGAAAAAACTGTTTCCAATTACAAAATTCCTGGGCTTATATGTATTAATTTATTCTGACAGATATTGATAAAGGGGAAGGTTACTTCACAACCTGCTACGAAAATTGCAACAAGAATTATTAGCTTTTTGCTTTAGTAAAACGCAATGTGCTATGTTTGTACGAGATACGACTTTTAATATGTTGATCATGTTTTCTTTTTCATCGAAATGTTTAATTAACGTTGTCAGGCCAAAAACAAAAATGTTTAATGTTGAAATGCTATATATCCACTTTCTCCGATCGATCTTCTCATTAATTTATTATTTTTATTCCGTAATATATTATTATAATCAAAATTATTTATTTTTTATATCATTCTTTGAAGATTAATTAAATCAAAAATTGTTTCAACGTATAATCATAATCAAATGAATAAATGATAAATTAAATTATTACTAAAATTGTCTTTTTATTTGATCACACTTTTTTTAGATTTAGTTAATTTTTTACAAAGATGATATTTGACAAAAACCATTTCAACCTTTCTTATAACTCCTATACATGAATATATACAAAAAAAAAAAAAAGTTAAATGGTTTTTTAAGTCAACAAAAAAGAAATTTGTTGTTCCCATTATAATTTTACAAAATAGTTCTTTGTAATTATAAATGTTTTGAGTTTAAATATATTAATTTATGTGGCAGATATCGGTAATGCCGAAGGCTAGTTAACAACCTGCTACGACGGTTGCAACAAGAATTATTAGCTTTTTTTTTTTTTCTCTGCTAAAACACAATGTGCTATGTTTGTCTGACATGAAACTTTTTTTATTATTTTATCGAAATGGGTAATGTTGAATATACGCTTTAATTAGCTAGATATAGTGGATCAAAATGTGAGTAATTGGCAGCTATACATTTAAATTATATATTTTCTCCATTGTAGCTTCTGGATTGGAATTTAAGGAACAATTTAATTATGTACTTTAAGCTTCTTGATAAAAATAATTATGAACTTCAAGATGTTCATAAATCACAATTTTTGAACCGGCCAATCGGCAGAATTATATATAATCAAAGTTCTTTCCTTACAACCTGGCAAAAAAAATAAAAAAAGTTCTTTCCTTACAAGTCATTGTAGCAAATAAATTAAACGCGTTTGCAAGTCATGATGAGTTTTGAAAACATGACATATTCATCATACCATGGACGACTTGAATATGTGCGAAAGGCTGCATGTTTTCATCTCACCCAATCAAATAGCAAAAATTAGCCTAAAACAGCATGCTGCAATCAACATGTAATATAATTGCGAAACCAATCCAGATTGTTCCATGATGCAAGCATTTCAGTACAAGACCGGCCTGTTGGTAATAAAATTGTCCCGCATCTGAATATACGATAAGAAAACAATGCGATTTACAGCTCCTTATGGTATTTATTAATTAACAACTTTGTTTATAAAATTTGAATTCATGACCTATTCCTACAAACAATGATAAATAAAGGATACGAAACTTTCATTTCCGCTAGAAACAAGTAATATTTTGAGTTATGTTGGAAATATTGTCAAACTTAATTTCTTATTCTAACGGCAACCTAATGTGTGGGAAATATCGCCAACTTCTAATTAACCTTGGTTATTCCGCTCAACGTCTCTCCATTCCCGCCCTACATTGTGCCAAAAATCCATACCCAGCCTTAATTCCTGCCCTCCATTTGTGCCAAAAAATTCACACCCAGCCTAAAATACATATGTAGATGAACGTTTTTTCTCTTAAAAATAAGTGGTCACGTGAGAGATTAGAGAATCTAGGCATTCATCCCAAAACCAATTGACAATAAGAGAAGTAGTCCAAATCCTTATAAGCTACTATGCAAAACCTCACATTTTAGATGTGTGATATTTCTCTCAACACGCCCCTTCACATGTGACATCAAGCCTAACACATAGAAAATTCATATTGAGTGACGTGAAAGCATGCCTAACACATGAAAAAATCATATTGGGTGACGTAAAAGCACGTGTGGCTGTTTGGCACAATACATGGATAGCCGACATACTCTTATACCATGAAGGAATCTAGGCATCTATCTTAAAACCAATTGATAGTTTGAGGAGTAGTCCAAACCATTATAAGCCACTATGCAAGGCCTCATATTTTCGATGTGGGATCTTTCTCTCAACAAGAAGACACATGACTAATTGTAAGTAAAAAGTAAACATAATAGCTAGACAAAGATTGACTAAAGTGGGAAAACCAGAGTAGTTTAAGGATCTCTCTGTTTAAAAAACAAGGTGGAGGACAAAAGTGGAAATCGAAGAAAAGTTGAAAGACTATTATTCCAATTAACGGCAAAAAAATGATGGGAATTAATGTAGCCCATGTTCCGTTACTTATTCCTTTCTTTAATTAGTCGACCACCTGTTTCGAACGTGTCACGAAATATGCGAGCGTGCCACTGCCAAAGAGGTGGATAATAAAAATAGTGTCTCAGCCGAGATCTTAAAGATGAGGCCGTGAAATGGATCAAACGATTATGGGCCAAGATAGATTTTGTTTTTCTTGACCATGGTTCTTTTCATGCCTAGTCTCACGCTAGGACTTCACCCAAAAGTGTTTACAATGATTCTATGCCTAAACTCAAAAGAAGTTGTTATGGGACTTAAGGTATCTTGACTCAAATAATAACAGTAAGCCCTAAAATGAAAAGTGAACTCAATATGGTGAGGATGAGACTGGTAACCGATGGTAGTTCGTACCAAGAATTTGACCATGCTTTGGACCCTTGATCAAACCATGCATGTTGATAGTAGAACAAATAAAAGTTGTTTTGTGTAAACCCAAAATAACCAAAATAACATAGAAAAATACTAGCACAAGGACAAATCCGAAATGCGAATAGGTTTTCTACCCAACAAATATTAATCAAGTAGTGGGTAATGAACTTCAGATATTTCAAAGAACTATAATAAAAGCTAGACGTAACAAATCTAAAGAATAAAGTTCATTGAACTTGAAACCAAAATGGAAATACAATAACTGCCTTTAGAGTGTTCATAGAGAACTTATAATAAAATAGTAAAAGAAAAGACAATAACAACAAATAAAACTATAGAAAATTAGGATTAAATATCAAATATCAATAGCTTTTTAGTAAAGCAGCAAAACACTAATTTTTTTTAGTTCAGGTACTAACCTATAGTAAAACATTTTGGATTATGTCACAAATCAGTTTGTTATACAGTTGTGACTGTCGAATAGTTACAGTTGTAATTGTCGAACAATCACAGTTGTGACTATTTAAAATTTATAAAAAATACAAATTTTTAAGGGTTTCATATTTTTGATTTAGATTTGATGGATGAAGTCCTATAATCCAAAGACTAAACATTAAAGTTTAAGCCTTACAAATATTGAAAAAATAACAAATCAATAAAAAAGTTATGACTGTTAGACAGTCACAGTTCGATATAACCATGTTTTTTAAAGTTGGTACCTAAACTGAAATTTAGTACCTAAAGTGAAATAACATAAATGTTTTAGTAGTTGAAATGAAAAAACATTATAATTTAGTACCTAAAGTCAATGGACCTATAAAACTAAGCTTGTGATAACAATAAAGAACAACAAAGATTTGTCTTCAATAACATGATTACCTAAAGGACAAAAAGGTTGTAGAAACTAGAATGAAAAGACTAAGAAAGAAGTCGCTTTGAATATTCAAAGGAAAGGGTCAGCCGCTTTTGGATCTGAGTTTTTGTATGGGGGGTTGATGATGTCCTTTATTCCTTTTGTAGTTTAGTATTTATACTATCTTCTGGGGTTAGGGCTTTCCATGTCCCCATATGGATGGGTTCCACGTGTAGGACCTCTTTTGATTTTCTTTTGAATCTCATCTAATCTCGTACTATTCCCAACTGTCTTGCATGTCGCATTTTGTCCTTTACAAGTTGGAATAGTGATATTGCAATTCTACTTTTTTAGATATTGTTCCCTTTAAGTAACGTCATGAGATTTTTCTTATCTATCCTCGTCCAAGGTAACTCTGAGCATAAACTTCAGCAGTACAAATTCACTCGGCTGAGAGAGTGATCTCGGCTATATATGCGAAATTTTGCCTAATATTAACTGATCGTCTTTCTTTCTTTCATCAGCATTAGCATTAACAAGTGGCATTTTTGCGTATAGCACCAACACCACCTTATTGTCACTATCTAGTCCAAAATACAATATCACAGGGGTTTCACAATGGCCGAATGCCGATGAAGATGAGCGTCATCGTCTAAAGGTAGAATAGGGGACAACGTGGAATGTTGTTTTAACTAAAGGCATAAATGGTGACAAGATTTGGTACGTTGTCTATAGATGGAATAGACAACTAAACGTGGTTGCCTATTATTTTTGGCGACGAAATATTTCTATCACAGGGTGGGTGGGCTGAGGACTACTCAGGGTGCAGCTTAGTATTGGCCACTAGTTCAATTAAAAAAGAGAGACACTTTTTGTCGTGTTCAATAATTTGGGCTTATTCATGGCCCAAAAAGATAATAATTTGGGCTTATTGTCTATCTACTGGCCAGAAAAAAGTGGGTCTCTTAAGGGTGGACCTCTTTATCAATCTATTTTTTGCTTTGGTTTATAGTTATCTTCTAAGAAATTTTTTTCTTACTAATTTATTTTCAATTAATTATAGTTACTGAATGAGGTTCCATAAAATGCCACAATTTTAAGTCTTGTCCAGGACCTCCTAAATCCTAAGATCGACCCAGGAGATCGAAAACCTCTTTGTTGGGCACATCAATGAAGATACAAATTAAGACTCTGTTACTTTGGGTTCTGGCAATGGCTTTGCTCATATTGAAATAGGCAGGCTAGCTCATGATGATGGCATGGGGTTACCATCGGTTGTCATTTCTTCTAAAATGGGTATTCTTTTTTTTTTTTTTTGGCCAACTAAAATGGGTATTCAATTGAACTGGTTTGATGCCTTATTTTAAGGTTCTAAGAGCATCTCTAAGAGACTTTTTAAATTTCACTTTGCTGTTCTATGTGGCAATTTAAAGAATTAAAATTATTCACTTTAAAAGACTCTTCAAATTTAAATAAAATTTGATTTTTATTATGATTATATTAAATTTTAAACGTTAAGTAATTTTTAAATTAATAATAAATTTGATTTGAGGAACCTAATTCACTCTTCAAATTTGATTAGTTTATCTTGGGTTCCTATTTTGAAGAGTTCATTTTAAAAGTTTATTGTAGTAAATTTTTCCTATGTAACACAATAAATGAAAAATTCAAAACCATTTGAAGAGTCTGTTGAATTTACTCTAACCCTTCTTCGATCTATCGATCATTTTCCATTTCTTCTAAATAAAAAATTTACAAAGAATGAATCCACAAATAATTTCAACTTTGCTATAGCTAGCGTCGACTTTTAGTGTACCTGTTGGGATTTGCAGATTATCTCCTTTCCCATCCGACAAAGCGACATGAAAAAAACAAAGTCAATTTTTGAGGTGTGCCTCCTCATATTAGAAGAAAACCAACATACTAGAATATAAATAAAAGCTACAAACAATGAAACAATTACATTTAACTCAATGTAGCTACAGTCTGTTTAGTGTTTGGGGCTTTCAGCTTTGCCTCTTTAATCTCTCACAAGACCACCAAAATAAATAAACAAGTAATTTCCTTTTTTATTCACCGAAAGAAATGACAACCTCGTGATAGGCAATTTTTTTTTTTTTTTTTTTTCCGTGCATGAATTTAAACCCTATAAAGAATAGGGCCTCTGTATCAAGTTGAGAATAGCAAATAAATTTTAAGAGAGGAAGGGAAGTCATGGAAGGTATTGGTGCAAAGTGGGTAGTGAAGAACACCATTGTTTTGATCTTACTCTTGTCAGTTTTAGTGCAAGCCAAGAAACAGCCTTCTGCTTCTCTTCCTCCGTCTCAAGTCCCTTCTGAAATTCCCTCTGATCAGCTTCACTCTTCTCTTCCCCACGGCGATATCAGATTTCCCAGACCAAGAATTCCAACAATTCCACACATTCCGAGAATTCCAAATCCACTCCATAGACTCCCTGAGTGGATGAAAGGAACTCCACTTTCTCGTTGCATTCAATTTGCTCCTATATTTTGTGGTGCTTATACAATGTCTACTTCGGTTTTTTCGACTGGTATATATCTGGCTTGTCTTGCTGTAAGATCAGTATGGTGCATGCGCAAACACTCGGTTGACATCCATGACTGTACAATGGGCTGCGCAAAAACAATGACTACCGATTTTGGATTCCGTAAGAGAGCTCTTTCTCCAAAAAAGAAAAAAAATAAACAAAAGGATACATAAATATTCATTTCATCCTAGAATTTCTATTTTTCCTGTGTAATTTAAATCTGCAAAATGCCCTTACCAATGATATATTAACGGTAATTATCATCACATTTTACATGCCCATTAATTTTATTTTATTTTATAAAATTTGTGTTTTTAAAAAGCATTCATCGAGATTTATCATGCAAATGAGTACTATAAATAACAAATATAGTGGTATGTATAAAAAAAAAATGAGAATAATTTATTTGCCCGCCACATAAATTATCGCGATGTGACATTCATTACAACTAATGTGAAAACATCATGATGTATTGTCAATGTAAGACATACATTATCATGATGTGGAAAATTTAAAGTGAATTATGTTGTATTAAGCATAATATACGTACGTTTTTATATACCTAGGAAAGATACATTAATCCACTTTTTCATTTTTTATTTTTACATATAACACTTTATTTGTCAATCATCGTTGGTCTTGTTTAATTTAACACAACATATGCTTTCGAAAAATAGTGTTATGAAAACGGACATATACATGCTTGTAATAATTGTTTCTTTCTTTTTCTTTTTTTTGCTAGAAATATATATATGTTTTTTTTTTTTTGGCCACTTGCTAGAAATATATGTTTGTTCAGTTCTAGAAAATTATAATTAAATACTAAATATCAATAGTTTTTCAATAAATCAGCAAGACACTAATATTTTTTAGTTTAGATACTAATTTAGAACAAGACATTTTGGATTAGGTCACAAATTGGTTTGCAGTCACACTTGTGACTGTTTCAAATTTATACTTTTGATTTAGGTTTGGGGGATGAAGTCCTATAACCCAGAAACTAAACATTAAACTTTAAGCTTTACAAATATTGAAAAAATAACAAATCAATAAAAAAAGTTATGACTGCTAGACAGTCACAACTCAGTATAACCATGTTTTTGAAAGTTGGTACTTAAATTGAAATTTAGTATTTAAAATGAAATGACATAAATATGTTGGTAGTTAAAATGAAAAAACATTGCAATTTGATACCTAAAATCAACGGACCTGTTCAGCTCTAGCTAAATTATTTGTTTAAGAGACAAATGTAAACTCGATCAAGTAATAGTTCAAGTCATTGCTAAAATTTTCTCAAATGAAAATATATGCAAATACACAATTGGTGTTGAGAGTAATGTAAAGCAATGTCTCACATCGGAAAACTAAGACTTAACATATATGCTTATAAGTCTTGGGCCTCTCCACCCATTGCCAATTGGTTTTGGGTTGGATGCTCTAATTCTATCATGGTATCAGAGCTTGGTTATCCGCATGTAAGGCCCAACGGCCACACGTGCTCCCACGTCACCCAATACAATTTGTTCACGTGTAAGGCTCAAAATCTCGCCACATGTGCGGAGGCGTGTTGAGAGTAATGTGAAGCAATGTCTCACATCGGAAAACTAAGACTTAGCATATGTATTTATAAGTCTTGGGCCTCTCCACCCATTGCCAATTAGTTTTGGATTGAATGCTCTAATTCTATCAATTGGCAGAATTACCTTCAAAATGAAAGTTACAGGGGTTGCACATGACTCAAAAGTAACAAAAAAAATATATTGAATTAACTAACGGTAGGTGCCAAATTAGAAATTTTTGAAAATTCAACAGGATATATGAAAGTCAAATTATTTTTTCAATTCGTGAAGTGAAACTCGGTGTATTCAGTAGGCATTACTAAATTTTTCCATTTATTTAACATAATTTTTGGTTATAATTGATTAACGATTACAAACTGAGCATTCAAACACTTAACTGACTAATAAAAAATAACTCACCTATTTATCTGTCAATAAATTATGGATATTTCTCTTCACCATACATTGTGGACTTCTGCGCTTAATTTCATTGAACTCTTTCATTTAGATTTAAGCCAAGTATATGGCGTATGTTACGTTTCGTGATCTTACTATTTAAGATATTATAAGAAAAGTCTTTGAAATATTAGATTTCTTACAAGCATTCTTATGGTTGCAGACATTGACTCGGTAGAAGGTTATTTGGAGACATGCTACGGCAGATGCAAGATGATTTATTAGCTGGCTTTACATATTTAGACATAGAGCGCTACACATTTTGTGCAAATCTGAATATAGACAAAACATACCAAATAAGGGTTGCAATTTTCACACTTTATTATTCTCTACTTGCACTCCTTTTTTTTTTTTTTTTTAATATATTTTTATTATTTATATTTCCGAATCTATCATTTCTATTACATTTTTCACAATTCCCTCAGTTAGTCCCTGGCCTCAAAATGATCGTCTAAGAAATTTTTTTTTTTTTTTTTGGCCAATATCGTCTAAGAAATATTTAAATCCTATGAAAACCACCCATAATTCCTTCCTTGACTCCACCAGCACGTTGTGCTTCTACTTCAATTCTCTTAAATCATATCTTCTTCATCAACTATTATTTGTTGTCAGAACACCATTGTTGCTGTTTCCGGTGCGGTCAAGGAAAAACGAGGACATATTACCGAGCAGAGCTTTCAAAAGAATGTGTTAGCTAGCATGAGCTGTAATTTAGGAGCTCTAGTCCTAATTTATTTACTTTAAGTTGTACTTTTTATATTTTATGATTTTCTGGTTCTAGTCCTATTAGAATAAATTTGTTATTTTCTTATTATTTTTAATTAGTTTTTTTGTCCTTATGGACATAGGATTGTATTATTAAAAATACCTCCATATGAAGAAGAATAAAGGATGCTGAATTATTTTAGCTAAAGCCTGAATTTTGACATACATGGTACGTATCAGAGCTAGGCTCTTAAATCAGGTTTTAGTTTTAGGCTTAAACACTTACAAATGTTTTTCCTAAGGCTTTACCTTAATTACCTTGTTTTGAACTCTAATAATATTTTAGAGCTCAATCCTATTTTTATCGTTACCTTTAAATTAATCTTAGTTTTTGGAGTTTTTCCATAAAATTCCGTTAATTTGTTTCCGCTAATATTCTTGCGTTTTTGGAATTTTGCCTAAAAATGCTTGAATCCTTAATATTAGCCACCGCTTTACTTGGTTACTTGATCTATACCAGGCCAATATTGGGTGTAATTAACGGGGGTGTATTCAATTAGAATTTTAAATGACTTTGGTAGAATTAAAAAGTCTGGTGGTATTCAATCCAAACTTTTAAAAAGTTTATAAAAGTCTTGATTGAATACCACCAGACTTTTAAAAAGTGTATGGTATTTAAGACTTTTAGATAGTCTATAAAAGTGAAATGACATTCAAAAAGTCATTGACTTTATTAAATGATGATAGACTTTAAAAGACTTTCATAAACTTTATAGTGTAAATTATGTTATATCAAAGTCAATAATTATCCAGCGTTCCCCCTGCAGATTTTAAAGGATTTCAAATATTAAAAAGCTATTAAAAAAGTGGTATTTATTATTTTTTTTTTAAAGAGTGATGTTAAACCCCCTAATCTTATTTCTTCACCCACCTCTTAATTTTTTTTTTTAATTACTATATCCTCTTATATTAATTTTATTTTTCTCTTATATTAATTGACTCCTCATCCTGGGTTGGAACCAACAGCGTTGCCACAATGCAATGTAATATCAAGATATTCAAACCAACTACTTCACAGTCTTTATGTACTCAACAAAATCACAAGATTATATATTCATAATTTGAGAAATAATATTACCACCACATCATATAATGTTCTCAACCTGTCAATTCAATTAGACAAATTCTAACAACTCGTTAAAACACAATATTTGACAGTTTAATAACATAAAAACATAAAATTCAGAACACTTATAATCAATTATGGAACAAAATAATTTTGGTCCTTACAATTTTAGTCCCAACTTTTTATATTGTTTGCAATATTAGGACAATTTATAACACATGCATCTTGGTTTTGAAGCTCATCCCACGAAAGACAAAAAAATAAAAAACATATTGAAGAAATCTTAAAATAAATAATAAAAAATTATATCAAAGTTATTTGAAGTCTATAAAAATCCTTCAAAATCCATGAGAAAAGTCAGAAAAACTCTAAATAGAATTCTGTCAAAGTCTATGTGGAGTTTATGAAAGTCATTAAAAATCCATCAATTCTACTAAAGTCAATCACTTTTAAAAACTCTACAAAAATCTATTAAAATTCTAATTGAATACACCTCCCTAAGTTCATCACTGATCCGCTGCAAAGAACATGAACTATATCGTCGACCACTCGCCTTAGCCATCGACTGCTCGTCTCAATTGTCGAGTCCTCGCTAGGTGGCTTTACTTGGGTCACATGTTTTCATGGATTGTTTTCCCTAAAAATCTATATTGTTCTTCATCGATCTGTCACTATTAAAAGGTTGTTTTTCATGTGTTTCTACTTCTTCCTTCAACCTTGGTGTTTTTTTCGGTGCTTGAATCCTATAATATATATTCTAGGACTTTGGTTTATCTTGCCGTCGTTGTTTATTCTACTACCGTCAAGTTCAATTTGCATTAAAGGACGCACTTAACGATCGAGCACATTTTGTCCTTTATCTTAATTTTGTTGTTGACTGAATTTCTTGTTAAGATTTTTAATTGTATGGTAGTAGGGACTGATAAATCTTCAAAAATAATTACAACTTTGGTACAGCTAGCATCAGTTTATTGTACATATATTTGGGACTTTCAAATTGAACTTTTTAACCTTCCCATCAGACAAAGAAACGTGAAAAAAGAAAGCTTCCCTTAACGATTAGTGATAGACCACTAATTTACTCAAAACGATAGCTACTTGTGTTATTACGTCTCAGGACAAAACGTAACGCCAAGCGTTCGGAAAGAAGCGCTATATATCATGTTGATGCAAATTCCCGTAAGGTAGATGCAACAACTTAGAGATAGTGACCTGGCTGATCCGAAGTCTTACTGGATGATAACGTGGATGTTGATTGAGATCTTCCTGTAGACAAACACAAGATCAAAGGAGATGGACCAGTGTGGTACCAGCCAAACACACTCCGATGATGAAGTCAGTGATATATGTTTGATGGTGTTTGAATGGAAGTGAGGAAGAACATATGATGAACTTGGGAATGGGAAGAACAAGGCAAATGTTCTGGGTTATTCTCAGCAAGTTGGGTATGCTTTTGGTGAGCCAAAGGTTTACATAAGTGTTTGTTTTGTGATGGCTGGATGGATAGCTAGATTAATCGATCCCTCAGTTTGCGCACATATGTTGGTTTATATAGGCAAAGGAAGGTGTGATGAGTAAGTTACCTGCAAATGGATGAATGGTTGACAGAGATCCACGCATTTGGTCATGACTAGTAGCATGCACAGCTACTCACCTCCTCAGCATTGAATGCTCCATTTAATGCAAGGATGGAAGGTTCAGGTAAACTGCCCCAATAGTCATGGATGTAGGCTGGGACATCCCATCTGTCAGAGGATCATGTCAGATGCATTTAAGCGTGGCGGTTTCGTCTCAATGTGATCCTCCTTGGAGTGGCGGCGAGGTACCGAGCCGAACCAGACACGGATGTCCTATGCGTAAACGGATTGGATCGAATGTGGATATCCATGTCGAGCCGATCGACCGTGCAATTGTCTCCTCAAGTCGTAGCTGGCTATGGCTATAATTTGGAGAAGATGTTCGCCTCGGGGGCAGAGCTGAGATGAGCCTAAGCCGAGCCGAACCGGGGTGATTTGGGGAAGACGAACGCTCGAAATTTCGGATATCCCCAGATCGGGTCGGATCGGATCGGGCAGGTTCGTCACGAGGGGCCGATCTGATCCGGCGGAGAAGACGCCAAGCTGTGCGGTGACGTGGAAGTCCAAAAAATCTGTTGAAAGTCAACTCCAAAGTTGGATCTCATCAAACACGTGTCTAGCCATGACTGGCTGTGAGATCGGCGTGGGTTTACCCATAAACAGGAGTCCCCCTGCTTCCGATCCGAACGGGCAATGGTGGATTGGAAGTTGAAGTATGGCTTTCTCTGGGGAATGACATGTCGTTTGGTCCGAACCGAAATGAAATCGGGTTCCGATCCGGGCAGGTCAGTCTTCCTGAAGATCCGAGCAAATGATGACTTTGAATTTGGCCAAAATATCTTCGAGAACCTGTGAAGGGACGTTTGGTGTCTGCATGGGGGAATGTAAGGGTCACATCATTTATGGGTATTTTTAAACGTGGACACGTGGCAAGATCTGGCATGTGAAGCCCCAAAAAATGAAGGGCTGGGATTCTTTTGCATGGGTGTATAAATAGGCTTTGTCTTTCTCTCTCATCCCCATTCCCATTTTTAAGAATTTTCGAAGCCATCTCCGACTTCTCTCTCTCCGAAATTTCTCTCTCTCTCTCTCTCTCTCTCTATCTCTCTCTCTCTTCGCGGTTTGAGCGCAGCCCAGTCCCGATTTCGACCACCTACGACCGCCGGCGGGGCAGTGCTGAGTGTGTGAGGGGCGGAGAGTGTGCCGGAGAAAAACCAGTAAGTGATTTTCTCCATTTTTGAGTTTTTGTGTTTTTCGGGTTTTTCTGGGTTTGTTCTTGAGTGTTCTTGAAAAAAGCACTTTTCGATCCAAAAAGGTAAGAGAGAGAGTGAGAAAAAGTGTTTGTCATGTCAACAACTAATTCGAGTGGTCGGCTCGGCTCGGGGGATGCATTAGATGGGGACAGTGACGCCGAGCTGAGCCAAAGCCCACCGGGGGGTGAGGCAAGTTGGGACGGTTTGTCCGAAGAATTGGACGAGGTCGGTTCGGCATTGGGGCGCAATCCGGGCGAGGAACGCCGACCTCGAGAGGACGAGGAAAATCGTGAAGTGTTGAGTTCCGATCGGGAACAAGGAGGGTCGAAGGAGATGACGAGGAAGCTCTGGATATCGAGCCAATCTCGACCATTCCGAGTAGACTCACCTCGGGTTCAAATGAAAGGGACATGGGTCACGATGCATCGACCTCGGCCCAGCAGGTGATGGGAGTCCGATCGACCCGGACTTCTACGAGGAATTGGCGTGGAAGGCCGATCAGATCCCCAATGAGATGACCGAGTTTCATCTTAGGGATCTGAAGGACAGGTACTCAGTTCCCGAATCCGTACTGACGAGGTTGCCGATCAGGGGAGAGAAGCCGAGCCAACCCCCTAAAGGGTGGGTGACAATGTACCCCGAGATGTTCGAGAACAGGGTTCGGCTTCCCCTGCACCCCTTCCTGCAGGACTGGCTCGCGACGATAGATTCAGCGCCACACCAGCTGGACCCAAATGTTTATAGAATAATCTTGTCTATGCACATCTTGTGGCACAAAGTTCACAAGTGTGTGCTAGACAATGATATTCTGTTCTGCAACTACGCGCTGAGGTCGAAGCAGAGCGAGCTCGGATTCTACAACCTCCAGGCGTACTCGGGGCCACTTTTCGGTGGGAATCCCTCCTCCCAGAAGACTTGGAAGAAAAGATACTTCTTTGTTTCTGGGGATTGGAAGTTCGCCGATCCGAACAGTCTTCCTCCAGCTTGGGTTCCTAGGGCGTTTAGGATTCCAGGTGGGCACTGGATGTCTGGGAGAGCCGATCCGAGAGTGACTTGTTGTTTTTTTTTTTTGACTGACCCCTTATGTTTTGTCTTTGCAGTTAGCTGGGACAAGTGCAAGCTTCGGGGCGAACTCAGGGATCAGATCGCTGCGGTGAGAAGCTCATCCCCGGAATACCTATCGACCAAGTTCCTACTTGGTGAAACCCAAATTAGGTCGAGTGGGATCTCCTGCTTCGTACCCAGGTGAAATCCGTGAGCTGAGAAAAGAATGCATCCCGCCGAGCTGGAAGCTCGTCTGAGGAAGAGGGCGCCCAGAGGAGGGCCGCAGGGCGGGCCCCTGCCGAGCTGGTCCAGGCTCCCGTCGCAGCGACAGCCTAGCCCGGGCCTTCTGTGCCGAGGTCGGCTCGGCAAGGCGAGAAGCGAAAGGGTCCCAGACCGAGGTCCGGGTGGAGAAGAGGGCTCGGGGTGAGCCCAGTGGTCCCAGTGCCGATGTGTCTGGCTAGACAGCCCTGAAGACGGTGGAAGTAGACCCCTCCATCGATCCGTTCGTCACGGGCTTTAAGCGCGTGATAACGCCAAAGATAGTGGAAAGGTTCTGGTCCGGTCAGGAGGCGCCGAGCTTCAGCCAAAAGGCTCTGAGCACGTCCCGCCAAGCTATGTTGGTAAGTACTTTTCACTTCGGATTATCATGTTTACCCGCTCGGCTTTGAGTAATAACTTTTGTTGTTTTACAGCTCGCCCTGAAGCAATTTGAAGCTGCCCACGCCGCTGTCAAGGTCGAGGCAAAGATGGGGAGGTTTCGAGAGCGGAACCAGGAGCTCAGGGAGAAGCTAGCCGAGGCTGAGCGGGTGGTCAAGGCTGAACGCGAGCGGTCAACGGGTCTGTGGTCCAAGCTGGCCGAGAGGGAGGTAGAGGTCTCTCGGCTCGGTAAAAAGCTTCTAACCTCGGAGCAGAAGGTGGCCGACCTGGGCCAACTTGCTGACCAGCTGTAGCGAACGAAGGGCGGTTGAGTCTCGGCGTCAGGCCGGGCTTCCGAGCGTCCAGGCACTGGCCGATGCCCATTTTGAAGGGTATCAGGAGCTTATGGAGGAGATCCGGTCGAAGAGGCCGAACTGGGATGTCTCGTTCCTCGGTGAGTCCGACGGCGAGGGGGATACCCAGGGAAGTCAGCAGGAAGACCTTCCCCCTCCCGATCACCAGGTTCCCGTCGAGGTGGTGGCGTCCGTGGCCGAGCCGACTCAGGAGGATCCTCTGTTGCCAGAATGCGAGCCGACCCCGATCCCCTAGTCCCCGAATCCGATCCCAACGCTGAGATGCAGATCGGTGGGGTTGAGGTGGTGCAGCTTGAGGAGGAGACGCCCGAGGAGTCCGTCGAGCCGATCCAGGAGGGGCCTGCCGAGCGATCTGCCTGAACCAAATTTACGTATTTTTGCTTCTGTTTGTTCCCGAGCCGATATGTGGCTCGATTTGATATATTTTTGAACTTTTACTTATGTTTTTGAATCATTGTTAATTTATTCAATATTTTTCTTTATTCCAAGTTACTTTCAGTCCAGCTCGTATACGGAACTAGGGACAGAACAAGTGACAAATAGATAAGAGAAAATAATGAATTAATAACATTCATGCTAAAAACAAAGGCATTTTGAGATCGGCTCGGCCGAGCGATCATAACAAAATGTGAAGATAATTTCTAATGGTTCTAGATAGGCTTGATATACCCATTGAGATATTAGGAATTTTATTTTTGATATAAATATTCAAACCTATTTTCAGATTGGCTCGGCATGCACGATGAGAGTTTGAGTTTGAGGGTATATTTTTCTTTTTGGAAATATCATGTCGAACGTTAGGACTGTAGAAAGCCACTTCAGCTCGGCCAGGGATTTTTATAGACCTAATAAGTCTGTACTATACTGAGCATCGGGCCGGAAATGGCGCACCAGCTCGGTACAGGAGTTTATAGACCTGATGAGTCTGTAATATGTCGAGCATCGAGCCGGAAATGGCTCGCCAGCTCGACACATGAGTTTATAGACCTGATGAGTCTGTAATATGCCGAGCATCGGGACAGAAATGGCTCGCCAGCTCGGCACATGAGTTTATAGACCTGGTGAGTCTGTAATATGCCGAGCATCGGGCCGGAAATGGCTCGCCAGCTCGGCACATAAGTTTATAGATCTGGTGAGTCTGTAAGTTTGTTATTTTTTCGAATGAAACAATCATATCTTTTGTTGGGGGTGTATGGGAGTGGAGTCCCCAGTGTTTGCTTCGAAAGAGAGAAGAAGATGAGTCAAAAATGGGTGTTCATCTTTTCATTGATTGGGAAAAATGTTAGGTCGGTCAGTCCCCGATCCTAATTACATTTCATTGGTAATAAGTCTTCAAGTGTTCAGCGTTCCAGCTATGCTTGAGAGGCTTCCCAGCTAGAGTAGCCAAGTTGTAAGTGCCAGGCTTGACTATGCCTGTAATTCTGTAGGGTCCGGTCCAGTTCGGATCGAACGAGCTCTCCTTGATGGCGAGAGGGTTCTTCTTCATAACTAGGCTGCCCAACCCGAAGCTTCTGGGTTTGACCCTCTGGTTATAGTATTTGGCTACCCTTTGTTGGTAGGCGGCTCGGCAGAGATTGGCGTCGGTTCGTATTTCCTCGATCATGTCCAGGGCGAGCCGAAGTCCGGTGTCATTGGTCTCCGGATCGTATGTGCCTGTCCGGAATGAGGGAGTCCCCATTTCGACCGGAACAACATCGGTCCCGAAGGCCAGTGCAAAAGATGTTTCCTTCGTGGAGTTGCGATAGGAGGTTCGATAGGGCCATAACACCTCTGGCAAGAGTTCCAGCCAGTTCCCCTTAGCAGAGTCCAGTTTGGAATTTAAGGTCTTCTTAATGATCTTGTTAATGGCTTCGACCTGTCCGTTTGATTGCGGATGATAAGGGCGGCAAAGCGCAAGTTGATGTTCAGACGTGAACAAAAACTTCTGAACTTCTTGCAGTCGAACTGCTTGCCATTGTCTGCGATGATTGTGTGCGGCATGCCGAACCGACATATGATGTTCTTCCAGACGAAAGTCTCCATCCGCTCGGCCGTAGTAGTCGCTAAGGGTTCAGCTTCGGCCCATTTGGTGAATTAGTCGACTGCTACTACGACCATGGTAACTTGTCCTTTTGCCTTCGGCATTGGGCCGATCAGGTCCAGTCCCCATTGCGCGAATGGCCAGGGACTGGAAAGGGAGGTTAGCAACTGAGGAGGCTGACGGGGGACCGCGGCGAACTGCTGGTATTTGACACAGGCGCGAGACAGATGATCCACATCCTTGTTCAACGTGGGCCAGAAATAACCCTGTCTAACAGTCTTGTAGGCAAGGGTTCTTCCTCCGGAATGATTTCCGCATATCCCCTCATGGATTTCCCTCAGCACATCCTGACCTTCTTGAGGGGTGATGCATCGCAAGTAGGGTAGGGAGAAACCCCTCTTGTAGAGCCGACCGTCGATGATGCTGAACCGAACCGATCTGGTTTTGATGAGACCTGCCTTGTCCTTTTTCGGGGGAAGTATCCCGGAGACCAGATAGTTGGTGATCGGCGTCATCCAGTTCGGCTCGGCCTCGGTCTGCATGACGGTGGCTTATTTTTCGGCGGTACTAGGTCTGTCCAGGATTTCAACTGATACATGTCTAGCCAATCCGGTCTCTGTGGCTGAGGCCAAGTGTGTCAAGGCATCAGCTCTGCAGTTTTCTGCCCTCGGGATTTGGGACACTTTGTACTCCTGGAACCCTTCGAACAGTGAGCGGGCCTTTTGGAGATAACCCGCCATGCTCAGACGATATGCCTGGCATGTCATCGTAAAACCAGGCGAACACTTCCGCATTGGCACGGAGGAAGTCGAGTATGGCCGACCGCTGTTCCGGACCGATCTGAGTCTCCACTCGGATGAGCCGATCTGGGGTATCGTCTGAGATTGGTACTTACTCCCAGGCCTCGGCCGGGAGGGGCCGAGAGTCTGGATTCGGCTCAAAGGTGAAGTCGAATGTCTCCGCCCTCGGCCATCTGCCCGAATCGTCCATGGAGTCAAGTTCCTGGGAGTTCGACAGCTAACCATTCTGCTTTATTGAAGTGGCGTACCAAGACCGAGCCGAGCACTGGTCTCCCTGGACGACTATGCAATCATCGCCCACCGGACATTTGATGAGGAGGTTGGCGTAGTGAACTATGCAGTCGAGGTCGACCAGAGCTGGTCTGCGCAGGATGATGTTGTAAGCCGATGGTAGCTTGACGACGATGAAGTACGTCATGCAAGTCTTTTTGATCGGTCCCTTCCCGAGCGAAAAGGGAAGGTAGATGTGTCCGAGGGGCTGGACCACTTCCCCCCCGAAGCCGATCAAGGCGGGTGTGTCAGCCTCCAGCTTATCTTCACCGATGCTCATCTTCTCGAACGCCGAATGGTAGAGGATGTTGACGAAACTTCCTCCATCAATGAAGGATCGAGCAATGGTGATCCCGGCAACTTCCGCGACTATGACCACCAGATCATAGTGTGGGAAGATGATCCCATTAGACTCGCTCGGCCCAAAAGTGATCGGTGCCCAGTCCTTCCGCTGCCTTTTGGAAGTGCTGGGCTGATCCGATTGGATTGACAGAGACTCGTGGGCCTATGTCGCTTGCCTGGTGTACTCCTTCTAGGATCGATTCGAACTCCCCACGAAGGTCGGACCCCCGCCGATCGAGCCGATGACGGCGTCCCGAATGTCGATGGTATTGGTGGGCTTCTTCAGATCGGCTTTGCGTATCTTCAGCCCGCCAGTTAGGAACTTATTGATCTTTCCCGCCCGGGCAAGAGTCTCAATCCTGTGGCGGAGGGCGTAGCAATCACTCGTGACGTGGCCATGATTGCAGTGGTACTTGCAGAAGATGCCCTCCTTGATCCGATCTGGGGGTGGTCCCTTGATCTCTTTCGCGGCTGGGAGCTGATTCTTGATTTTGGAAAAGATGGTCTCCAGACTGGCATTGAGGAGGGTATACTCTGTATACTGGACAAATTTTGGCCCCTTTCCTAGGAGTTGGCGCGGCTCCTCGGTCCTGGTCTTCTTGGATTGGACCTGTGGTTTGGGACTTGCGACCTCTCCCTCCTTCCTTTTAGCCGAGGTCGGCCGGGGATTCAGGGCCTCCACCTGAGCATCCCACTCCTCGGCTCGCGCCCATTTTGTGGCTTCAGCAGAAAACTCGTCATAAGTGGAGGGAGGGTTCCTCATCAGATGGGAGCGGAGTCCCCCGGCGAGCAGACTCTGCATAAGAGCATTCTTAGCCGATCTGTCGTCGCAATCATCGCATTTGGTGTACTCGTTGTTGAAGCGGATCAGATAAGCCTTGAGGCTCTCCCCTTCCTGTTGTTTAATAAGTGACATATCGTTCAAGTTGTAGAGTCGTTCGGATACAACCCGATACCTTGCTAGGAAGGCCCTCCGGAGGTCGGAGAAGGAGTCGATGGAGTTCGGTTGGAGGGTCCGGAACCAACCCCGAGCCGATCCCTTCAGGGTTGAAGGGAAGATTCGGCACTTCGTAGCTTCAGACGCCTGACAGGCTTCCATGGCGTACCTGAAGCTATCAAGATGATCGTATGGGTCCTTGGTCCCATCGTACTAATCCACCTTGGGAGGCTTGGTGTCCCGAGAGACCTCAGCATCCATGATCCTGCCGGTGTATGGGAAGGGAAGTTCTTCCCCGTGGTCGGTTCTGCCGAGGTACCCTCTGGAGACCTCGACCTGACCGAGCCAATCGTGGACACTCCGGATTTGGTTTTGTACCAGAGTCCGGACCAAATTTTCCACGTCGGGAGTGGTCGGCTCGGCCGCATTCTCCCCCGAGCGCTCGGTTCGGTCACCGAGTCTCTCGCTTACTGGCTGATGAGTGATCCTCTCACTCACCGGACGTCGGTCGGACATGACCATGGTTTCCCCCAGTCGTTCCGCCGCGGACAGTCTCTCCGAATGAATGTCCGATGTGGTAGGGCCTTGACTGGTGGCAGAGCCGAGTCTGCTTCTAACTGGGACCCTGGGTTCAATCGAACCAGTTGGGTTGACGTCCCCAATCTGGATCGGATTGGAGGTCGTTGATCCGTGGCTGGTTCGGCGCGGTTTCCCCCCAGACCCTCGGGAGAATGTTTCCTGAAGGCCGCCTGTTTCTACTGGAGAAGGCGATGGGCTTTCAAGAACTCGGTCTGTTCGGCCAGGGACATGTCCTCAAAGCCTGGGAAGGGGCAATCCACGTTTTGCCGAGCCGACCGGTCGTCCACGTCGGCTGGAATGCTCTGCCGAGAAGGAGATGGAGAAAAAACCTCCTGCTCGGTTCGGGTCTGACGCGATTGGAAACCCGATCTCCCGCTATTCTCGTGCTGATCGCGGTGTCGCGCGAGCTCCTCAGCCAGCTCGGCCTGTTTGGCGAGCAGCTCATTATTCTGCTTAAGAAGCGCATTCTCAGCGGCCAGATGTCGTTGGCTCTCCTTGAGGAGTTTGTGAGCAGCCTTGGTCTTCGAAGGACCTTTGGACTTGGCTGCTCTGGGGAGTTGTGCTCCCCTTGTCTTTTCGGGTGTCTCAGGCTGATGCTGTTCATCATTCCGGGACGCTCCTGAAGAAGAACTGTTGTCATGAAAGATGGTAGTCATGATGACTTTTGTGAAGGAAGAGCCTAGCACTTGCAGTGATGAACACAACGGCTGGAGACGATCTTCCCACAGACGGCGCCAATCTGTTGATGCAAATTCCCGTAAGGTAGATGCAACAACTTAGAGATAGTGACCTGGCTGATCCGAAGTCTTACTGGATGATGACGTGGATGTTGATTGAGATCTTCCTGTAGACAAACACAAGATCAAAAGAGATGGACCAGTGTGGTACCAGCCAAACACACTCCGATGATGAAGTCAGTGATATATGTTTGATGGTGTTTGAATGGAAGTGAGGAAGAACAGATGATGAACTTGGGAGAATAGGAAGAACAAGGCAAATGTTTTGGGTTATTCTCAGCAAGTTGGGTATGCTTTTGGTGAGCCAAAGGTTTACACAAGTGTTTGCTTTGTGATGGCTGGATGGATAGCTAGATTAATCGATCCCTCAGTTTGCGCACATATATTGGTTTATATAGGCAAAGGAAGGTGTGATGAGTAAGTTACCTGCAAATAGATGAATGGTTGACAGAGATCCACGTGTTTGGTCATGACGTAGCATGCACAGCTACTCACCTCCTCAGCATTCAATGCTGCATTGAATGCTCCATTTAATGCAAGGATGGAAGGTTTAGGTAAACTGCCCCAATAGTTATGGATGTAGGCTAGGACATCCCATCTGTCAGAGGATCATGTCAGATGCATTTAAGCGTGGCGGTTTCGTCTCAATGTGATCCTTCTTGGAGTGGCGGCGGGGTACCGGGTCGAACCGGACACGGATGTCCTATGCGTAAACGTATCGGATCGAATGTGGATATCCAGGCTGAGCCGATCGGGCATGCAATTGTCTCCTCAAGTCATAGCTGGCTATGGCTATAATTTGGAGAAGATGTTCGCCTCGGGGGCAAAGCCGAGATGAGCCTAAGCCGAGCCGAACCGGGGTGATTTGGGGAAGACGAACGCTCGAAATTTCGGATATCCCCAAATCGGGTCGGATCGGATCGGGCGGGTTCGTCACGAGAGGCCGATCCGATCCGGCGGAGAAGACGCCAAGCTGTGCGGTGACGTGGAAGTCCAAACAATCTGTTGAAAGTCAACTCTAAAGTTGGATCTGATCAAACACGTGTACAGCCATGACTGGCTGTGAGATCGGCGTGGGTTTATCCACAAACATATCACTCAGGAACTGCATCTGCATATGATATTAATTGTGCGCATATTAACTACATATGTTATTAACCACATTTATTATAGTATGGAAGCCTTATTTTAGGTTCTAACCCCTTTTTAGCTAATTAATAGATCAATTGTTGTTTTGTAATTTTTTTTTTTTTTCAAAACAAATGGTTCTACTAAAAAAAATTAATTACAACTCTGGTATAACTTGTGAAAATGTGGAGTGTTGTCCCACATTAAAAAAATAAAACCTTGCATAGTAACTTATAAGACTTTTGGACTACTCTTCCTATTATCAATTAGTTTTAGGTTGAATGAAACTTTCAACTTAACATTCACCTCAGACAAAAAGACATAAAAAAATAAAAAATTCAAAAGGTCCCTTAATTAACAATAAGTGGCAAGCCACAAATTTACTCAAAAGGCTAGTCGTTTGTGTTATTAAGTTCCATCACAAAAGGCAACATTGAGTGCTCGGAAAGTTATGCAATTTACTCCATTTGCACTATACAAAATTGCAACTACACAATATATATTAAATAGAAAAAACTAACTTTAAATCTTCAACTAATAATCTCCTAAAATATATCAGCTAATAATCTCCTAAAACATACTTAAACCTATATAAAAAAAAAATTATAATGAACCCTACAAATATCAACTGTAGATGCAAATGCCAATTACAATTGCAGTTATATAGCTGCTTAGCACTCACCACACACGATGAATGTCCTTGTTCCATTATTTTGTTGTCCATATACTTTGGAGTAATAAATTAAACTTGTGTCTTTATGTTTGTCTTTAAGAGTAATAATCCTTAAAAAGAATAATTATTTTAGCTTTGCCACTACTTTTTGCTTTCTTTTTTTTTTTTTAGGGGAGAAAAAAGATTTCTTTATACATATGGAACCCCAATATTTGCTATCGGAAAGTCAAGAACATGGCTATCATCACCCCATACCGAAAATGAGGAGACATATATAAGGTTTGCCACCTTATGTAAGCAGAAAAAGACAAACTACAATAAAAAATAAAGGCTAGAATAACAATTACATATATTCGATCAACTCAGATCGATGTTGCTACACAGTCTAGGGGGCGCGCAAAGCCCCTTAAACTTTCAAGACCCCAAAATAAATAAACAACTAATTTCCTTTTTTATTCACCGGAACAATTGGCAACCCCCTGCATGAGTTTAAACCCTATAAGCTATAAAATATATAGCCTGTGTATCAAGTGGATTATACCAAAGAATTTTAAGAGATCGAAGAAAGGAAGCTATGGAAGGTATTGGGGCAAGGTGGCTAGTGAAGAACGCTATTGTATTCATCTTACTTTTGTCAGTTTTAGTGCAAGCCAACAAACAGCCTTCTGCTTCTTCTTCTTCTTTTTCTCTTCCTCCATCTCACTTCACTTTTGAAATTCCTTCTGATCAGCTTCACTCCTCTCTTCCGTACGGTGATCTTCGAATTCAAAACCTTAATCCGTTTCGTAGACTCCCTCGATGGATCAAAGGAACTCGACTTTCTCGTTGCATTCAATTTGCTCCTCTATGGTGTGGTGCTGTAATGCCTACATTGCCAATTCTGAACGGGACAAATACTAAGACTGCGGCATATGTGACTTGTCTTGCTGGAAGAACAGCATATTGCATGCACAAGCACTCTGTTCCCAATCATGATTGAGCAATTGGTTGCACAAAATCAATGAGTACCGATTTTGGATTCCGTAAGATAGATCTTTCTCAACCAAAAAAAAAAACCATATTCATCTCTTTCTAGAATTTTTTATTGTTTCTTGTGTAATTTAAATTCACTAAATGCGCTTACCAATTATTAACGTTATTATCCTCACGTTTTACATGTCTATAAAATTTGCATTTCTAAAAATCATATCGAGATTTATAATGTAAATAAGTACCGTGATAAAAATGTATATGTAGGACATAAAATTATCATTATGTGGAAAATTTAAAGTGAATTATGTTGTGTATATTAAGAGCCAATTTGGTATTGCTGTCAGAAAAAACAGCTGTAAAGTAAAGCAGTTGAGTGTTTGGTAAACTATGTTTTTAAAAGTACTGTGAATATAAAAAACAATATCAAAGTGTTTGGTAAATGTTAATGTGAAAGTGATGTGACCGTATATAATTACTAAAATGGACATGATGCTGAAAGTGTATTTCACTTATTTGTTTGGTAAAATTAAAATGTTTTTTTACTTATTTTTTAAATTTGTGGCTACAAATTTTTATTAGCATTAATTTTTTTAAGAACAACATTATTAAATAAGTATTCCTATTATTTTTTTAAGTATATTATAATTTTAATCGTACAAATAAAATATCATAATGAATTAACACAATATAAAATATAACTAACAATGAACATATTTTTTAATTTAAAATAAACAAATAAAAATTATAGAAATCAATAAGGGTAGTATGGGTAAAATAAAATATTCATTATTGTTGTGATTCACTGCAGTTTTCAAAAGCACCTAGAAACCTGCTTTCTGTTTTTGCTGTGGGGAGTTGAGAATTATGGGGGAAAGCAGTTTTTTATTTTTTTCCCAAACACCAAAATTGCTATAGGTGATTGAGAATTGTCATCCACAGCAGCTTTTGGGTCTTCCACCGCAATCCAGAACAGGGCCTAAGCATAATGTATTTGTACAGGGCAGATACCTTAATTCACTTTGTTTTTTTCAACATAACTTCTCTTTTCATCAATCTCAAAAGAATATGCTTTCTTAATTTACAAAATTAACAGGCATGCAGAATAAAAGCTATGATATTTTGAGGTTTCTGTTTTTTTTTTTTTTTTTTAAGAAAAAATCAATGGCGTGCTTTGTAACATTTGTTGATTTTTTTTTCTTAATATATGTCAGTTTTTATTTTTCTAAAATTGGAATGCATGTAAAATGCTATCCCAGAATTAGTTCTTAAAATAATAAAACCCAATATAGCATAATAAATACTGCTTTCAAACAAAATCCGGTGTGTTCACCCTAAAACAAGTGGTAATATAAGACAGTTTTGAGATCACAAAATTAAATTAGTTGCTAAACATTATAATCTTTATCCACCCACTTAATGCGAATATATTACAGATATTTTTCCACACTTCTTCACTACTGGACTGTGCTAACCCCAAAGCTTTGCAATTACGGATATTTTTCAACATGTTGTGGACTTCTGCACTTGATATTTAGAATAGTATCGGCACTATTCTGTGAATATGTATTAACTGTAGTCTCTAACGTTTATCGTAATTTATGCTGTGACAGAAGCCATGCGCGCCTCTCAACAACATCCACATAGAAAAAAAGGTCATTACATTTTCGGCGGCAAACCAAATCTATAATATGTGAAGTAACCATACATTTGGCAAGTATTATATATGCAGTTGCAACATATTTGTCATACTAAGCCTTTACGTTGGAGGTTGGTATGGTAGATCTAACCACTAAAAGAAATTTTTGTTCATACTTGATATATATTTTTCGATTACACGATCCCAAGACATATGCATATTGAAGATCTTCTACATTAATGTAGCTCAGCATCAATTTCAAACCAGGCCAAATGGATGGTTTTACACTGAATGCAACCAAAGCAATGGGGTATAATTAAGAGCCTTCTTAAGAAACTGATCGAGATCGAACACAGTTCTATTATTCTATCAATTGATTTTCAAATTTGCTCTTAATACCTTTTATACTTTCTTAACTCCATTTATGTTCATTTGAGGAAAATTTCGAAAATCAATTGAAAAAAAATATATATAAAAACATACAATATCAATGGAGTACAAATGGAGTTTTGTGGACTATGAAAATGACACAGTGTACGTAGGTGATGATCAAACTGAAATAGGTAATTCAGTGCAATGCGGCCTCCCTTATCATCATATTATTATTATTATTATTATTATTATTATTATTATTATTATTTTTAATAATTATTATTATGTTTTTTTTTATTATTATTATCTATCTATCTATCTATATATATATATAGAAAATTAAAATTAAATACCAAATATCAATAATTTTTTAGTAAAGCAGTAACACACTAATTTTTTTTAGTTTAGGTACTAACCTAAAGTAAAACATTTTGGATTAGGTCACAAATCAGTTTGTTATATATACAGTTGTGACTGTCGAACAGTTACAGTTGTGACTATTTAAAATTTATAAAAAATCAAAATTTTTAAGGGTTTCATACTTTTGATTTAGGTTTGGGGGATGAAGTCCTATAACCCAAAGATTAAACATTAAAGTTTAGGCCTTGCAAATATTGAAAAAACAACAAATCAATAAAAAAGTTATGACTGATAGACAATCCCAGTTCGATATAATTATAAGTTGGTACTTAAACTAAAATTTAATACCTAAAGTGAAATGACATAAATATTTTAGTAGTTGAAATTAAAAAATATTATAATTTAGTACCTAAAATCAATGAATTGAACCTATATATATATATTATAAAACCAGAAATATCATTTTGGTATACATGTTACGCTAGCTTCACCAAATTCTAAATTTCCCATAATAGCATTTTTTTAAACAAAAAAACTCAATAAAATTAAGTATAGCTATGAAATTATATAAATAAAAAAAAATTATGAAAAACATGCGCCCACGACTTGCATATGATATTATGAATAATGGATTCAAGTTGCTCTTGGGTTAACCTAAGTGGTGAGGGTTGGAAAGATAAAGGTTATGATTGGATTAGATACATAGTTCGATTCCCTCTAATGTAACAAAAAAGAATAATAGATTGATCAAATTTTAGAGGTATAAAACTGCCAGGACAAAAATAAATGTAAAATAAATAATAATTTCAATAATATTAATATATGTGTAATTAGAAAAGCCCATTGACATGCGCTATCAGGCATGTTAAGAGACAATTTATTATTAGTCGTACTGTCCTTTTGGTTTTTATGCTTTGGTGATTCACTACTACAAAATCCTTCATCAGGCACACCCACCAAACAATGCCAATTAGTCTCAAGGGGCACACTTTGCAATGCCTATTGTTGTTATATTCACGGTTTGTACAGTGGTGCGATTGAGAGGAGTATCTATTGTGACAATGTCACGGTTTAACTAACTGTGAATCCATTTAGACTGGGTCCCACGCCATTCTCATTAGCATACTTGAGCCGAGCTGATATACAAGTGGCTTTAAAGGAAAGAAACCACTGATGTTCATGAAGCCACTCCTTTTCATGCTCTCATGGTTGTGTAACCGTGAAACACTAACTAATATTAAAATATGGAATAACATTGACATGATAAACATATAAATATTGTATACGAATTATTCATGTATATATTTTTTTTTATTAAATGACCTTTGCCTTTCACCTTCGGGTATCTGTGCCATACTTCCATTAAATATATAAAACAAATATATATACAATTGCTCATATATTGTTTCATATACAATAATATCAAATAATATATATACTTATAATAATGCTTATGTATTGAACAACTAGTTATTAATAAACTGTAATTTTTGACATAAAAAAAAGTTTAAATTGCCATGATAAATAAAACATTCAACTTTCACACATTTGCTTCACAATACTGATGAGTTTATAATTATATTAGTTTGTTCAACAAAATAACTTGCCTATTTACATCCAAAATATACTCAATCTAAGTTCACTGATATGATGGGTTTAGGAATATACCCAATATCCTACAGATACAACAAATATAAGAAAATTAGATTTGATGCCCTAAGGAAAGTGAACACTACCTTCAAAGGAAGCAAGAGAACGTAGAACAAGTGTGTAGTACGGTGGCATACGAAAATGATACTTGAAAGCCACTGACCAGATTTTATCCAGAACCTTCAGAAAAATTATAGTTACAATCAGTCTCAAGTAAATATCAAAACAGCAAGTGGGATTATGTCTAACACTAGAACAAATAAAATCCAGAATTGAAGAAAGACGCAATCAATTACAAATTGAGGGTAAGCCAACATTTACGAGTATGCCTATCTACAATATCCTTGGCATTATATTTAAATTTGATGAACACCTAAAGGAATAAATACATAGGATGCTACTAATGACCATAGTACATGAGATCAATAGCATAGCATGACAGCATTCATAAAACAAGCAAAGCTCTTAACAAAAAGCCAATAAATTGGACTATCAGACCCATACAAAAATATGTTTAGCAACTTCTAAAGAAAAATTAATGTCATAGTGCATCCCTAATATTTGAAACACAAACGTTCAACATCATCTAATGACTTAATATCAAGAGGACGATCATCTATGGATGTGATATTTTATTCAAGAGATCAAGACATGATTCTCACCCTGCTGAACTTCACATCAGAAATTCCATCTCTAAATTCTACTTCTCCCAACTCATATTCCAGATCCTGAAATATATTTAGAACTCAACCAGTTAGTAGCCATATTTAAAATGGCAATACAATCTCATTGTTCTCCATGAAAAGATCTTTTTTAGTAACATAATATTTAGCAAGGCACCATAGAACTGAAACTAGAGAAGCTGATATGATACCATAGTTACACACCTGAGACTAGTGAGGGCTTACAACATCCATTTCAGTCAAAGAATTACCAAGGGATGCCCAATCTCCATTTACTATGTGCACTATGGATGCTAGCATAGCAAATTGATGCCTCTTTTCCATCTGAACAAAGCAAACCAAAATCCAAAATAACTATGATGATATCATGTACGCAGGTTAGGATTATAGATGCTAAAAACTTTACCATATTCACTTTAGACAAGCACAAAAACTTACTTGACCGCTAAGTGATGGATCGATCTGTCACTGCTCCAAAAATTAAATTTGATGTCAGATCAACAAGATCATATATATATAACTTTGATAGCAACATTTCCCTAACCCGTGAGTCATTGAATCCCCAAATCAAAACCCTAACCCTAAATTCCTAATTTGAAATTTCAGAGATGAGACATACCTTTTGATTTTGGGAGAGATAAGATCGAGAGTGAGATCGAGCCTCGTGGGTGTGGGTGTGGGTGTGGGCGGTCTCGAGACTGGGATAGAGGCGAGATCGAGACTTCGAGAGTAAGATCGAGAGAGATCGCGACTGGGTACTAGCTGGGTGTTTCTGGAAATGGGAGATCGCAACTCGCGAGTGACTAAGTGAGAGCTGAGAGTGAGAGTCTTCAACTTGACTCATATATGTTGTGATGATGAGAGAGAGGAGGGAGAAAGGAAGCCTTTGAGAGTGGTCCTGTCGCCATCGGCCACCGGACGAGAAAGTTCTAGCTGGAGAAGATGATCGGTGCTGGGAGAAGGAAGAGAAAGACCGCGAACAGAGCTAGATCGAGAAGAGAGAAATGTGAGAGTCAGGAGAGAGAAAAAATTTAAGTAGGAAAATAAAACATATCAGGTGTGTTACTAGAGGTCCGGTTCTCTCCTTGGTCCGGTTCTCAAAGGAGAGAACCGGTTCTTAAGCTTATAAATTTCAAAGCGAGTTACTGGAGGATCGGTCCTCAATCCTAGTTTTCTCAAATACCAATATTTTTGAATTTTTATAAAATGTCCTACACTCCTAGTCAATCTGTATTATCTATTTGGCGTGGTAAATTGGAGAGGGAAGGAGAAGGGTATTACTTTTGGTCATGACACAGTATGCAAACAGTGACTGATAATTAAAATATTACTTTTGGTCATAGCACAGTATGCAAACAGTGACTGATAATTAAAATATTACTTTTAGTTATGGCACAATATGCAAATCGTAACTGATAGTTAAAATATTACTTTTGGAATAGGCACAGTATGCAAACAGTGACTGATAGTTAAAATATAAACAATATATCCAAAACCGTGAAAGTTTAGAAAACCACCAAACTTATATAGAATCTGAACAATACTAGTACATGTCACGATTTGGTCATCTGTGAATTACTACATGGCACAGTTTGGTCATCTATGAATTACTACATGGCACAGTTTACTCATATATGAAGTTATTCATTTCTCAGCTGGCTTACAGCAGTTCCACGCAGCCGAAGCTGCTGATTTTTAATAACCCTCACAGTTTACCAGTGTCTATTATTAAATTACTCACCCTTTCTCCGTGTCAACTAATTTAGAGTTACTAATTACTCCAAACCATGTATTAAAATGCTATAATCTCATCCACCTCATAATTGTGAGTCATTGTTCATGCCTACTGTCCATTTTTCCAGTAGTGATTGATTAAACAAAAAGATAATGTTTGGCCAAAACAAAAAACAAAAATATAATGAAAATAGAAAAAAGAAAGAAAATGAGTACAAATGTTCAAAATATGAGTATATATGAAAATTGCTATTCTTAGTAATATTATCATTATTATTTTTGACACTTTTTAAAGACTAGCCAAGGCCCAAGAGACATGCATGACAGAAAATCAATTTCTGATTGTACGTAGTATCAAATTTAAAAATCACTTTCTGAACTCTGCTATAGCTAGTGTCTGATTAGCGTATGGCCGGGGACCTTTTAGCTCAGCCTCAACCTTCCCATAGGACCCCCAAAAAATAAAAAATAATATTTGTTTATAAAAACAAATGGCAACCCCATAGATCATGAGTTTGAACCCTATAAAATATGGCCTCTATATCAAGTCAGATCAGAACAACAAAGAATTCTAAGAGATCGAGAAAGCTATGGAAGGTATTGGCTCAAGCTGGCTGATGAAAATGGTGATGATACTGATTTTACTTTTGTCAGTGGTAGTGCAAGCCAACAACCCTCCTCCATATGACTTCGCTTCTGAAATTCCATCAAACTTTCATTCTTCTGTTCCACATGGTGATAGCCTTCGTACAAGAATTATTGGAAGTTCTATTAGGAATATTCCAATCCCTAGGTGGATGAGACCCCCACAAAATCCACTCACTCGATGCATTGCTGGATGTCCTCTATTTTGTGGTAGTTTCTTATCTTCTACTATTGAAGCCGTTGTGGTTGGCACTTGTATTGTTGGAAAAGCAGCACTGTGCGTGCGAAGACACTCTGTGGCCATCCAGGACTGTACAATTACTTGTGCAAGCTCAATGAGTACCGATTTTGGATTTCGTAAGAGCTTCTTCTTCCTCTCTCTCTCTCTCTCTCTCTCTCTCTCTCTCTCTCTCTCTCTCTCTCTCTCTCTCTCTCTCAAAATAGGATATATAGATTCATTTCTTCCGTATAAGAAAATGCCGTACAGAAAAAAGCATATTACCTCAATTATTTTTTTTCAACTCACATGATATCAATTCATTTTATAGACTTTATTTGTTTTTTAATTAGTTTTTCTTATTTATTATTTTTTTGGAATTTAATGTATTATTGCAATGTAAGTTAAGAAATAATAGTTGTGAGATAAGTTAGAGAAATTATTGTATGTGCATAACAGTAATATGCATATGACATGCTAACACATAATAATTAATTAATATATATTCAAAACTCCAATACCCTTAAAATTGTAAACTTAGGGCCAGTTTGGTATTGCTGTGAGAAAAAACAGCTGTGAAGTAAAACAGCTGTAAAGTAAAGTAGTTCAGTGTTTAGTAAACTATGTTTTTAAAAGTGTTGTGAGTGCAAAAAACAGTATCAAAATGTTTGGTAAAAGTTAATATAAAAATGTTGTGACTGTGTATAATTACTAAAATAGACATGATGCTGAAAATGCATTTCACTTATTTGTTTGATAAAAATAATTGTTTTTTTANTAAGTATGCTTATTATTTTTTTAGGTATATTATAATTTTAATCTTATAAATAAAATATCATAATTAATTATCACAATATAAATTATAACTAACAATGGACATATTTTTTAATTTAAAATAAACAAATAAAAATTATAGAAATCAATGAGGGTATTATGAGTAAAATAAAATATTCATTGTTGTTGTGAATCACTGCAGCTTTCAAAAGCACCTAAAAACCTGCTTTCTGTTTTTGTTGTGGGGAGTTGAGAATTGTGGGAAAAAGCAGTTTTTTGTTTTTTTACCAAATACCAAAACTGCTGTAGGTGATTGAGAATTGTCATCCACATCAGCTTTTGGCTCCTCCACCGCAATTCCAAACGGAGCCTTATTATAATTTGAGCTGATTAGTAATACGATATCAGCATTTTACGTGATATTATGGTCACACACAATAATATTCTAAAAAGTTGGGATAAATGATTTCTTCCATTTTGTATATAGTTTTTTTTTATTGAAACATTCCATTTTGTACATTCTCATTTGATGGTATAGCAATTAATATATATCTGAGCTTTATTTTCAACATATTAGACTTGGTTTTGAAAAGTATATTTTCATAATTTGGTACGTGTGTTATATCACAATAATTGGAAAGTCAACTCATTTTTTTATATTAATTCTAGCATATATTGTATACTTGTTTTTAATAGATTTACTAAAGAAATTTAGCATCTTGAAAATATAACTATAGATCTTGCAAACAAACAATAAAAAATTGGTATTATGACCGGCCATAAAACATGAGATTAATTTTGAGTTCGCGAATAAAAGTTATTTCATCGCATATTCACCTGATAATTAGTGTTATAAAAACTTTACCTCTTCAGCCAATTTTTGAGCAAAAATAATCCCATTGGAAGTTTCACATTTAAGATATATACTATAAGAAAATTCTTTTGATTATTATTGTTATTATTAACGTTCTCATGGGGTTCTTATGCTTTTGCAGATGTTGACAAAGTACAAGGCTATTTGGAGACATGCTACAACAACTACTGCAAGATAAATTATTAACCACGTACTTTTACTTATGTAGACATATATATATATATATATAGAGAGAGAGAGTACTGCCACCCTATATGTACTGCATGCAAACTTAATGTAAAAGAAAAACAAAAAGGTGAACAAGCAATGAGATGTAGAGCTACTTATAATATCATTAACTCCCTAAATTAATATTACTAGTATTAGGGTATAAACCTTAGTGCCATGTCAGCTTACGATGGTTAAGTTCTTTTAGAAAGGTTAAGTTTGTCCAGAATATTGCAGCAGAATATTTCTTGGTTACATCTGTGTGTACTAGAACCCATATAAGGCAACCTCTTTATTGTGAGCTACTATATATCAAAATGAAGACTTTCTTGCTTTCTCTCATTTTCTCTTGAATTCTATCAAAATAGTAAAAAAAAACCCATTATATATTGAAAAAATTATTATTACGTTGAGTATTCCAACCGTCAGAAAAAATGGCGCAGTTAAGAGTCACAAATCAGGAAATATAGCATTGTTGTGAACTTATGATTATTATTAATGACGGCTAATTAAACCGTTTGTAAGGACCTTTGGTCCTTTACCCATTGTATTGAACACCATCGATCGGTAATAGCTGTTTTTTTTTTTTTTTTGAGTGAATTAGTAACTTAAACTTAATGCGTATAATACTATAATCCGTTTGCGCATTTTATTTGTTTTGGTTGTAGTGCAAGCTGATAAAGAAGAGCCTTCTTCTTATCCATTTTACTTGGCTTCTAAGATTCCTTCTCGTCTTTGGTCTTCACTTCCATATAGTGAAATTTATGGGTGGGCATTAATACCGGAAATACCGAAACCGTCTCATTCCATCTCGTTCTGTCCCGGTCAATCTCATTGCGAAATTTTGTTCCTTCATCCTGTCTTGATCCTGTCTCGTCCCGTTTTTAAATAGGACGGGAACAGTTCTAATGTCTGAAAACCATCTCATCTCGTACCGTCCCGAATTATATTTTATTTATTATTTTAAATTTAAAAACAATTTTTTTTCTCTCTCCAACCATTTAATTATTATTTAAAATTTTAAAACTCTCTCTCTCTCCCCCCAAGGCCCCAACCCGTGACTTCCTTTTTCTTTTCTTCTCTCTTCTTTTTTCTTCTTTCTCCCTTCCTTCTCCCTTCCTTCTCCCTTCCTTCTCTCTCCAACCCGTGCCCTCACTTTCTTCCCAGCCCTCATTTTCTTTTCTTCTTTCTTCCTTTCTCTTTTTTCTCACTTCATCCATCTCTCTCGCGACTAGCACCTGGCCAGCCACCCAACCACTTCCAGCCCGTGCATGACCCAGCCCAATCACTCACCTCGCCGTCCGGTCACTTTCCCAGCCACCTATTTTTCTTCTGTTCTTCTTTTTGTCTGGGATCGGGTTCGTACCGAACCCGTACCAAATTGGTTTGGTCCGGGACGAGACGGTACCAGAGCTCCAAAATGCCCACCTCATCCCATATCGATCCCAAATCCAAAGCATAAGATGGGAACAGGATGAAGTTAGTCCCTTCCCCCCCCCCCCCTCGTCCCCTGCCCACCCCTAGTGAAATTTTCATAAGACTCCTAATATTTTTAGTGGTGCTAGAGTGCCCTAATAATTTGTGTCCTAATTATACTTATAATATCATGGTATTGCCACAAAGACTACTTAAACCCTTCTTAAAATCTTGCAAGTGCTATCATTTTTTCTATTTTAATTCTATTCTTTTTTCTCCACTTAAATATCAAACGGTTGAAATTTCTTAACCAAAGATCAATGGTCATTCTTTTTTTAAAACAAAATATTATTGCTAAGTACTTACCATCAAAGCAACTCCCATTCGATCAATGGTGTTTGCAGATTAAACAAAATTGCCAACATCATATGGTCTCTCTTCTTCTTCCCTTTGCAGATTAACAATGGTGCCCAAAATCAATCAAAATTTATTTTTAATGAAAAATCAATCAAAACTGAGGGACCTCGATCTCTCATGATTTCCTTCCACGGAATACCACCAAGACATTAATAATGGATCACTCTCACAACAAAATCAATAGTCTATCTTAGATTCTCAAATACCACCACACAGTCCATGTATGTCTTCCACCATAGGCACCAAACAGACCTCATAAATTGAGATAAACCCAGACCCTCTCTTTTGTCCATCGAAAAAACCCCACCCTTCAATTATGTCCAATTTTCCCAGATAAAGAGAGGCAAATAGGCAAAAGAAATAGAGTTTTCTCTTAACATTAACAGAGTAGATGGATTGGTGGTTAAACAAGAATGTGAAATTTCTTTTTTTTATTAAAAGAATGGCCATTTAATTGTTTTTAATGTAGTTTAATTAGTAGCAATTTAAGTTATTAGATTAATTTAGGTAGGATAAGATAGTCTTTTTAACAATAATGATGTGGCAAATAAACAGTCATGTGTGCAAAATAATTTTGTCACATCAGATTAGGGCACAGCAAATAATGATCTAACATCTTAACATCGATCTAACGTCCAAATGATCATACAACTTATGTGATTAAAGCTGTTGAGAATGGGATCAGAAAAGAAAGAGAAAGCAGTACGTGGCGATCACGTACTACAATAAGCGATCGCCAATTTAAAAAACACAGTGCTGAGCAATCTTCTTCCTTACCAATCAATCAACGCAGGAAATTTGTACAAAAACAAAAAATGCAGTTAACCGCACCTAGAATTATTCTATATATATACTTATAATGTCGGATATATATGGACAAGGTAAAAGACTATTTGGAGACATATATGCTACAACAATTGTAAGACGAATTAGTAACTACTCATTTAAATAGTGATAAATTTGGGTTAGTCTAAATGGTGAGGAAGGTGGATAAATAAGTTAGTATTAAAATAATTAAGATTTTTATCCCTTCAAGTATAAAATAAATAAGATTTCGTTAACTTTAAGGTATTAACAACTCAAAAAGTTAAAAAAAAACATCTAAATCCACAAATTTAACTTTTAGGTCACATTCTAGAAGGCCCAACATCGATCCAACCAACTGTGATAAAAACAAAACACTACACGCCAAATATAAAAAATTTCATGTGTGTCCCTGCTAATGCTTTCTTTAGTTGCGGGCCGAGAAAACACAAAATTACAAAATAGATGAAAAATTAAAGTAGGATTTTTGAGAGATGAAAAATTGAAGTACAAAATTAGAGAGATGAGAGACCGATTCGCGAAATCTACGAAGGAATTTGAGAGAAGAAAATTCAAAATGAAAAAAACTAAAACAAACAAACTGAAACTAAATGAAATAAATTAACCAAAAAAAACTAAAAAAACAGAATAAAGGGCAGAAACGTAAATGATAAAGTGGACAACTGGCTACCGCATTTACTTAAATGACCTGAAAGTTACAAAAGTAACTTTATTGTTAAATTTTAAAAATAGGTGTAGTACAGCTTAAGTACAATACTTGTCATGCATCCTACAATAATTATTTCAATAAATAAAGAGCTACATCTGTACATAAAAAAATTGAGAGCAATGAGATGCATGGCTAGCTACGTTTTATTATTTAATGATCTGAATTTAATGGGTTTGCACAGATGATGGTAATCTTAGCCAGCATTTTGTGTTATTGTTATAGTATAGTCCATAAAACTGGTTTTGCTTGGGCCCGTAAAGATGTAGTTGGGCCTTATCGCATCGCAGTTCTTCCAAGCTAGTGTAATTTGGTTCTCAGATTTTGCATGTTTCGAGTCTCTGTACCACTATATAGACTTTTAGGAGTCTCTTCAGTTCCTGTGACTCATTATCATCTCTTCACTTTAATGCCTAGCTATTCTTGAGAATTGAGAGTAGGAGACATTCACCTTTCATGATAATATATAGCTTAACCTCGGTTGGGGTCTGGTTAGTGTTTTGGGGATTTTCCTCGATCTTGAACCTTTCCATTAGACAATAAGTCCCCAAAGTAAAATAAAACAAATATTTCAAACTCCTTATAAGTCCCCAAGTGGCCTTTATAACAACCCATGCACATGAGTTGTATATATATAAACTCTAAAAATTGTAGCCTTTGTATCAACCTCAAAGTAGCAAAGAATTTTAAGAGAGGAAAGGAAGCTATGGAAGGTATTGACACAAGTAACCTCATCATGAAGATAATGGTGTTGATTTTATTTGTGTTGGTTGTAGTGCAAGCAGCTGATGAGGAAGAACCTCCTTCTAAAATTCCTCCTCAGCTTTGGTCTTCCCATCCATATGGTGATTCTTTTAGAGTCTCTATAATTTCTGTGATTCGAAATGGATTGCAAAAAATTAGTAAAATGCCTAACACGGCTAAAAGATCAACTACGGCTCGTTATCCTAGTAATTATGAACTTACAGAATTGTACGTTCGTCGCCAAGGGCATTGCTGTAATATTCCGGTTGTGCAGTATTTGTGTTGCAAATAATTGCAGAGAGTCAATGAGTACCAATAATGCTACCAATTATGTAATATTCTAACTTTTTGTTTAGGAACATGCAATATCTCAATTTGTTTTTAGTTAGAGGCCGGTGAGGGAGTTCAAACTTGGATACAAATCGGCAATTCTACGGTGCTTCCAAATGAATTAGCCCACATACCAACTACTATAATATTTCATCTTAATTAGTACCATTTGTTATTGCGTGTTATATTATAATTAATCATGGCACGTTTCCTTATACGAATGATTGATATGAATAAAAATTGTGACATATATTTTGTGGAATGGTGATGATATACCATGGTGATGACATGTATTTCTATAATCATTATAGACCTAATTAATTGGGTATGTATATATATGACATTCTATTTTTGACACAAGTTTTTAATAAGGTCCACTCCATGCATATATGATTTCAACAACTCAAACTGTCAATCTTTTAGATCTCTATTAAAGGATCATCTTTACAAAAAATCAGGTAAATCAAAAACAGTTTACCTTAAAAATTAAGTGATCAACAAAATAAACAATTGAAATGTTGACAATTTAATATTTGTACGTAAAATAATTTTTAATGAAGACCTACAAAATAAACGGTTTTGGATAGTTAAACTCTTATATGAAATGGGTTATATTAAAAACTTGTGTCAAAAATAAGATGTGATAAATCTTTCTCCATATATATATATGTGTGTGTGTGTGTTTCCATGGATTAAATTATAAAATACAAACAAAACCTTAGAAACTTAACTTGGATCAATTGAATGCTCAAGAGCTCCCTTAATAAAAACTAGCATACATTTAATTTAGACACATAACTATATATGCTATTTCAATAAGGTCCACGAACTTTCAAATATTTCAAATATATACCTGATTTATTATGTAAATTGAAAAATGAAATTTCGTCCATCAATTTATTGAGAGATCAGTTAAATATCAGCTTGGCTTTTGCTAACGGGGATTAATTGGACGTGACACCAACTCAGCATACATTTCTCGCCAAATGAGTAACACATGTTCACTTGACACGAGCTCACACATTCATCACATCTTTCCCGCTCGTTGAACGCTCTCCTGACTATTTAGTCTCTCAAAAACATCACGTTTTCCCCCAAATTCGAATATAAATCCCTCATTTGTGTTCAACGAGCGAGAAAGAGATGATGAGTTTGTGGACCCGTGTCAGGGGTTAGGTGGAACCGTGTCGCTCATTTTGCTAAATGAGTGACACGGGTCCACCTAACCCCTGACACAGGCCCACAAACTCTCACTCTCTCTCTATTATTATTATTATTAAATTGTGGGCTTGTGTCACTCATTTGGTGGGAAATGTTTGTTGAGATAGTGCCACATCGCCGAGTAATCTCGGTCAGCAAAAGCCAAGCTATCATTTAACTAATCTCTCAACGAATCAATGGACAGAAATTCATTTTTTAATTTAGATAATAGATCGGGTGTATATTTGAAATATTTTAAAGTTCATAGACCCCGTTGAAATAGCTTATATAGTTATGTGTGTAAATTTAATTTATACCTAAAATCTATTGAGTCGATGTAGCAGTTATATACAAAGTTTGTCATCAGTAATCTGGAAAACAAATTAAACACAACCATATCGTGGCCAAAAAACAAACACAACCATCTTAATGTTAAATTGATGTTCAAGATAAAACATATATATCAATAACACATCTAAATCGATTTAATTGGTAATATAAGCATATATGTAAATCACAACGTACATATGATCCAAGAACTAAAAGGGTACGTACGCTAGCTGCCTAAAAGCAATTGAGATCATTGATGGTGTCTAGAGTGGGCCCAATTATTAAACAAATAAAATACTCTCTCATTAGTTTGAATAATAATTGGTGTGTCTAATACTATTCCTTGTACAAAAATAAGTTGAAGAGAGCCAATTTTGACTAAAGAGAACACAAAGATGCAAAAAAAAAAAAAAAAAAAAAAAAAAAAAAAAAAAAAGGGAGAATGGGAGAGAAAGGGTGCAAGGGATGAATGCTCATATCACTTATCCTAATTATAAATTTATAACCCATATATTATTTCTACCTTCTTCATCTTATACCCCCCAAGTTAACCCAAAAAGCATAGATGATGGTAGTTTTAGCCAACATTCTAAATGCGGAATTGAAAGATCCATACTATAACAAATAGTCTAATTAATTTGATATTATAATTCTATATATAGACATAATTTTGAATTTTCTCGAGCTACCCGAGGAGAAAACTTCTTTTACCTTCCTATGGGAGGTATTGCATGGCCATCTATCCCAATGAGTTATTTATTGAATCTTTTTCTTTAGGAAACAAAGTAACTTGAAACTTGAAAGATTGTTAGCCCAAATTAATCCCCCTATTTTTCACAGTGATGGTCTAGAAAGTGGCCGGGTTCTATGCATTCATACATAAAAGCTGACTAGCTGAGATAGATGTGATCAATCGAATTTTTTATTGAATTTCATTCATGTCATAATTAACTTGGAAATTTAACCATTATATATATATATATATATTAAGAAGCCGAACGAAATTAACGAAAGTTTCACATTAACGAAAGATAATGTTAGCCTGCAATTAATGTTGTAAAACATCATTTTCCAAAATAGGAGAGAGCCAAATAGGCCCCTCCGCCATCCATCCAAACTAGCTAGAAAATCTGAACATAATGCCGCAAGGGATCCAATTAAAGAACTAGCTATTAGATTCAACAATATATAATAGATCGATCATCACTATTAGGACCTAGCTGGAATCCACGTCGTTACAAATCACAACAAGTTCAAAAATAATGAATTGAAGGTCGTTTTTGTTTTAGAAAAAACTTCTAATTTTTTAAGAGATGCTATAAATCAGATATAATATTAACCTGGAAAGGCCACAACTTAAGCAAATCGGTAGATAAAACAGAAACGCAATATATCCTAACTTCCCCACAACAAATATAGGTCATACATCGCACATGAGAAGACATGTAAACTGAAAACAAAAGTCTTAAAAATCCATCCTTTCAACTACTTAAACGGAATAAAACTAATAAAATATTAGATATTGAGTTTCATCCTATTGGGCTCCACGAGCATATATGAAGGGAAATTAAGAAATTAACTTTGTTTTTCTGATTGTTTCATGAATATTGGCCTTTTTCTTTACTTTTTTTAATGCCTTGTCTTTCTTGATCATAGGAGACATTCACCTTTCATGATAATATATAGCTTGACGTTGGATGGGGTCCGGTTAGTGTTTTCCTCGGGAACCTTCCCATTGGACAAGATGTCCCCAAATGGCAACCAATGCATGAGTTGTAAATAAATTCTACAACTATATATATAGCCTCTATGTCAACCTCAAAATAGCAAAGAATTAACTTTAAGAGAGGAAAGGAAGCTATGGAAGGCATTGACACAAGTAGCCTCATCATGAAGATGATGGTGCTGATTTTATTTGTGTTGGTTGTAGTGCAAGCAACTGATGAGGAAGAACCTCCTTCCTTTTCTCTCCCTCCATCTCACCTCCCATCTAAAATTCCTTCTCACCTTTGGTCTTCCCTTCCATATGGTGACTCCCTAAAAATCCCAAAAATTACCGTTAGTAGAAATCGAATAGTAAACCCCACTGATCCTCATGACGTACCTACTGTTCCTTTTAAAATTCCTAAAGTTCCCACCCCCTTAAATAATCCTGAAACGCATGCCACCCCCTTTACTCGTAAAGTTCCTAAAATTAGTAAAAAAAAAAAAATTTGTTGTAAAATTCCGCTAGTGAAGTTGATCTGTTGCAAGCATTGAGTGCATAAATGGTTGCGCGAAGTCAATAAGCGAGTAGAATGAGGAGGCCACATTATTGTGCAAGAAATTAGAGGCCTTACTTATATTTGCAACTTCTTAATTTCTTATATGTATAATTTCAGTTCCGCCCTACTTCGTGTAATAAAGTAGCATAAAGGCTACCTCAATATGTTATAGCAGTTTCAGGTTGTGTTGTGTGGACTGAAGATGGTCCCTCTTGGCCTTCTTCATTTATCCAGAATAACATGCATGGTATAATTTCCTCTATTTCAATTTAGTACGTACCATTTGCTTTCCTTAAAATAATGGGTGTCTAAGTACGTACGTGTTATATTATAGTTAAACAATATTAAATTTACAAAATCATCATGCTCAAGCTTTTGGATAAGAACATGCTCGAAATCATCATGCTAGATAAACATATGATGCTAAAGCTAATGTATCAAGATAACGCTCAACCATGCTAGGCTGGCTAGATAAACATACTAAGAGACAGATGGTTATACACTTGTGTGAAACTCTCTCATCCCACAGTCAGAGTGAGATAATTAAGCTGGTCATACACCTATATGGAGCTTTCTCATTGCATAGACAGAGCAAAGGTAAATATATGGGTCCTATACAGATGCAGATTAATCTCAATGCCCAGACAGAGCGAAAGTAAGCTGATCATACACCTATGTAGAACTATCACAATACATAGATAGAGCAGGAGTAAGCTAGTCAAACACTTGTGCAGAGTGATCTCAACGCACAAGTAAAGCAATAACTATCATATGTACACACTTTTTATACCCCACCCAAAATGGGTCATGGCGCACGTGAGAATTTTTGGGTTTCAAAGAAAGCTTGCTGTGTTGTTTCTAGGTGGATGTCAGCTCTCGCGATCGGCAACTTCTCTGTAGCCCAAAAGTGACTCATCAACTCTCAATGTTATCTAACTCATTCACAATTATCCACTACTAAATTAAGAAACTCATTTATACCTGTCTACCTATTTTTATAAACAAGTTATTTTCAGCCCACACGGGCCTACAAAACTTGAAGACAAAAAAAATGACTAATTATAAAAAGGAAGCTACAAGACAATGTCAAGAATAACAATCTCCAACACACACAACCCCAAAAATGTGAAATCTCCCAGCAATCTTTTTGCTCCCAAATAGCTTAATTAGTGTCTTTTATTTCTCAAAGTTCTCTTTATTTTCATTTGCAAAGCCTTTCAAAGCTCTTTTAGTTGTATTTCTTTATGTGTATGCTATTTTCTTGTATTTTGAATTTTTCAAGAATATCTCTTGTTTTTTAAATTTATTTTAATTTTTTTTTCCATTGAGCTCTCTTTTAAATTTATGTTGCTTTTTATTCACATTTTGGTTGTTCATTCTCAAAGTTCTAGTCAATTTAGGCAAGAAAAAAACCTAAATAGGTTTTCTGTTTATTTTTCTTTCGCTCAATCGTTAGTTAGATGTTAGATTTTTAATTTGGCTCTTAATTTTTTTTTTCCGAATATTATCTCTTTTTCTAATTGGCTATTCTAAGCCAATTAGTGGTACGCCTGCATTCAAGTCAAAGGTCAGAAACCTTGCCAGCCTACAACGAAGCATGTTGTGGTTGATCTCGCCCGTCCACGTTGCCGAAACAACTTTTAGGCCATAACACACGTACTGAGTACTACAAGCTAGTAACTGAACTGAGGAGATCGATGAGTACTCGTCCAAGGGTCTAAGAACCATTGCTAACACGCTTTATTCATAAATCTAATACTTTTCTATAAATACTTTCGCAACAAATCACTTGAAATTTCATTTTTAGTGAAGCTCCTAAAACCTTGGGGAAGATTCTTTTTTACTAACATCATTTAAAACATAGGTTGAATTATGCTCATAAATCAATCCATGTACACATTGCTATTTATAACATGCATGCAAATTAACAGGCAATTGAGTTGGCTCAACGAGTCGAACACGTGCGTGATTGGTTCAGGGGGCCGGTTCAGGTCCTTTATATAGGTTTTTTCTCCAAATTATTTAACTTTCTTGTCTTAAGTCCGATTTGTATCGTTTGAGGCATAGTCCGATTTGTGAATCGTTTGCGCATGTCCTTTTGTAAACTCAAACTCTGTCTAACCATGTCAAAATTAGAGTCTAGAAATTTATTTTTTGAGTCTTTACTTTCAAAAATTCACAACTTTTTTAATAGCGGTATTTATATCCAAAACAAAATAAAATTCAAATTTACTAATGAATTCGGAGTCAGGTTGTCATGCACACAAATAGGTAGATTAAATACAACATTACTATAACTTATTCGCACAAACTAAAGGTCGTTGATTCTCAAATTAATGAGAAGACATGTACTGAAAAGAAAAAAGAAAAAAAAAAGTGTCTTTAAAATCCATCCTTTCAAATTTTCAATTACTTAAAACAGAATAAAATTAATAAAACAAAATAACCCTCATTTTTCAAAATAAAATATAATAAGTTAATAGCCATCATCCTATTAGGTTCCAAGAGCGTGAAGGGAAAGTAAATGTTTGCTGATTGTTTTCGCTAATTTTGGCATTTCTCATTACTGTACTTCTTAATGCATGCCTAGTCTTTCTTGAGAATAGGGGACATTCACCTTTGAGGATCATATATAGCTTAACGTCGTTTGGGGTCAAGTTAATTAGAGTTTTGGGGCCACTACAAAAAATATGAACAAAACTTACTAATAATTGGCGGTTATAAAAGGGGTGTCAATTAATAATAAGAACTAAAGTGCCTCTATTTTAAGATGGCAATTGAACAATATATAATAAAGTTCCAAATTATCACCCTTTTTATAGCTGTCAATCATTAGTGGGCTTTGTTCACATTTTTTATAGTGGGCTTCAATCGATCTCCTCCTAGCTTTCCCGATGGATAAGAAGTCCCAAAGAAAAGTAGAATAAATACGTACAGCTCCTTTATAAACAAATGGAACCCCATTCATGAGTTGTTTATAAAGTTATAAACTCTATAACTTGTAGCTTTTATATCAACCTCAAAATAGCAAAGAATTTTAAGAGTGGAATGTAAGCATTGGAAGCTATTGACGTACACAAGGAGCCTAATCATGTGGATGATGAAGATGATGATATTGATTTCATTTGTGCTGCGGGTTGGAGTGCAAGCTGATGAGGAAAAACCTCCTTTTTCTCTCCCTCCATCTCAATTCTCTTCTAAAACTCCTTCTCACCTTTGGTCTTCCCCTTCATATGGTGATTTTCTAAAAATCCCCAAAGTTTTTATTACTAGAAAGCGAATAACAAACATTAGGGAAAAGTCCAAATCTCCTAGAATTCTTGACAAGCCTACTATTCCTATTCCTATTCCTATTCTTAACACGCCTACTATTCCCCTCCCTATTCCTAAAATTCATGTAACTCGTAATATATACAAACGGCTTTGCTGTAAAATTTCGGTTGTGCGGTCGTTCTGTTGTGAGCCATGAATGTACAAAGTCAATGAGTTCAGCATGAGGAGGCCGGCTTGGCTGATGATGAGGCCACTTTATTATATATATGTGCAGTTTCAGTTTCAATTCTGCACTCGTTCATGTAATAAGTGTTATATATATGCACTATTTAAACATAAAGTGTTATATATTTATATATAGTGCGTGTAGTTAGGAAGACTACTTGCACAAGCATACAGATGACTTGATTCATGTATAAGACTATACTATACGTTTTTTATTTTGAAGTTTGTAGCCATCCTCTCTAGAAAATGATGGTATATATATGCACTATTTGTTTTTCTTTTTGAAATTATGTACTAAAATACTGGTATATATATATATATATACAAAATAAAGTCAGTGGAGATGTGCTAGTGAACAAGATCGATCAATGGTTTTCTTTTTTAATCCAATATATATATATATATATTTTACTAGAATATTCTTCCACTCAAGCTGGGAGTGTAAAATGAAATGTTTGAATATTGAAAGTCCGATACAATTAATGACGAGAAATTGAATTTTGATTTCAATGGTACGTGCCATCAGTGCTTGAACTCTCTGCAGCCTTTGTAAGAACATGGTCATTCTCATCGATCAATTGTTTTAGGTAGGCCTTGGGTTCAACTATTCCGTTTGCAGATCCATAAGCGTTGTTGCAGCTTGAAATGAGTTCCACTCCTGAAGTTGCGGGTGCTAATTTGATAGCGTCTAAGTTGATGTTAGTGCAAGGCACATTTGTGCTGCAATTGAAATTGATTGCCACTTCAGTCTTTGATGTCCCAATTGCATCACGGTACACCACCTCACTTATATGAACTCCAGTTTTCTGTATCATAAATAATTAACAGTACGTACAAAATTAATTCGTATAGGATATAGATATAAGTTAAAGGGAAACTTATCAAATTGGTCCTTTTCTAATTGGGTTCTTGTAAGTTTTATTTTTCTAACTAGGGTCTCTATATATATAAACTTTGAAAAATTATAGAGTATAACCGATATACCGTTACGTAGTATAACTAATCTAATGTGTAAGGGTATTACTGGACGATGTATTTATATTAGTAGGGTATAGTATTAATAACATCCACTCATATATATTATAATAAATAGACTAGTTATACCACGTGTCAATATAGCGGTTATACAGAATAATTTCTCGTAAACTTTCTTTATACTCAAGGACAAAGTAAAGAATTTGTTAATTAGCGCATTTGGGGTTACAAATGATGTTGGCACAGAGGGAAGGTCTCTTTCTCTTTACCGTTGGTTCGCAAGCAAAACGTGTCTCGCAGTAATACTGGTCAATAATAATCGGATTTTCTACTGCTGTGAAGTTTAGATTTGAGAACTCAATATTTTGAACCTGCCCTCTCCCAACCTATACATCCCAGAGAAAAAATAGTTAATTTGAGTTCAAATTTCTGAAAAAAGAAAGGTCTAAAATAATCACATGTTAAGACTTTTCAAGTGCATTGTTTCTAATATCATACTAATAAGAATGAATGGTATAGCAGCCTCACATTGCTTCCAATTAGATTATAATCAGATGCTAATCATGCAAATGCTGGAACAATATAATTTCCAAATATTTCCATAAATAATTGGATGCATGAGGATGAATTGGGTTCTGTAATTTGTACCTGATATGTCTTGATCCGTACACCATTTGTTGTCCCAGTGAAATTAATGTGGCGTACAGTAATGTTTTTCACATCTACTTCGTTTCCATCTTTACCTAAGCTGCCAATGCTATAGCAACAAACAAAATATGTCAAATTTAATTATCATGTACCACAGGTCCACATGCATATACATTTTAATTGTACTTACATAAATAATATAAATATATACGTATGAAAATATTCTGTTTTCAAACTCATGGTTAACGTATTATATTGTTGAACTGTGAATTAAAATTATTAATAAAGAAAGATTCTTTTTTTTAGAATTAGTAAGAAAGATTCTACTTTAGATACGTGATATCAAATTAACTAACAGTTGGCCATATAATGTATTAGATATCAAATAAAAAAATATTACCATATATACATATATATATATGTACAATATAAATATATGATTATGTTCAGTTACCTTATACCATGACCAGGCCCGCATGCCACGTTGTTGACATTAATTCTTGCAACGTGATCCCCAATAGAAACACAATCATCACCTATAGGACAAATTTATATTACATTTTCAGTCCCAAAAAAAAAATTATTATATTACATTTAGCTATTACTTTAAACTAAATCTTCTTTTGTTGTTATAGAAAATGTATTTGGGTATTGTCGAACAAATAAAAATCACATGTACCTTCTAATACATATATATTAATGACTATTATCAGAGATATTAAGCTAATTAATAACTATAAATTTTTTAAAAGTTATTTACCGCTGCCAATATTTGTATCGTGAACAGTCACATTATCAGCATTTGAAATATGAATGCCATCCGTGTTGGGGCTATCTCCAGGAGATTGTATAGTTAAGAATCCAAAGTCCACATTGTGACTTCCCTCCACAAGTATATGAGTTTGGGGACTATTGGACAACAAAATATTGCTCATATCCACACCTTGGCAACCTCTAAATGTGAGTGACTGCCAACAGAATTTAATAAATTAATTAGTTTGTTTGATCATCAGGAACAAATTAATATGGGACTATGGAAGAGAAAGATATATTGATCAGTTGAAACTATTAAATATCCAAACAATGTAAACAAGTGGTACATACCGTGGGTGCAACTTTTCCACAATCCTGTTGAAAAATTGAATAAAGTGAAAATTAATTGTGATAGTAACATAAAGCAATCTCGATCAAAAGGAAAATGAAAAGTGTCAAATGTAATTAAATATTTGGCCATGGACCACTTATTTAGTTAAAAGCAAATCTAATTCGAATTTACAGTTTAAAAACACAACATAATATTATTATGTCGCAAACTTTGTAGCAAGAGAGCATTTTAGATAGTATTATACCTTAAGCTCAGGATGGTACCTGCATGAGATATCCCACCATCCCTTTCCACGACCATCGATCGAACCATTGCCATTAATATTTATCCCCGATACTCCATTGAATTGTAACCATGGTCCATTTGTCTCAAATTCCTGAGGACCGTTAGGTGCAAGGATTGTTCCAGATAACTGGGAAAAAAAATGACTTAATTGATTATGATGTAAAATCAAATTCTTGGTGGATCAGTTGAGTCAGACCGATTTATAGAAGAGTTATAATTTTGCAAGAATAGCTCAAGTCAATACACGGCATATTTGATTATTTTAGAATACGTGTTTAATCATCGATCGTTTTACAGTTTAGGGTTTATAGTTTAGCTTTTGAAGAAATTAACAAGTGATTGGTCAAGGTGCAAAAAAAAATAAAAACTCAAAGATTTGGACTAGCCAATGAATCTGCACATGCTGTTCACACGTGAAAATGACTATATATACATACCACAATATTGATTTTAGCAGGCTTGCATGGGCCAGCAAAGGTTATGGGGTGCACCAAAAATGTTTTATCCTTTGGAATAACCATTGTGGGCATAGCTTCTGTAGCGTTACAAGTAGCCTGCCATGTCCTAATGAAGGCCTGAAAATTTGGTAAAAAAGAAAAAGTTAAAAAGTTATATCAGAAAAATAATATTATTTGCTAAGTTGCATCTACGTACTACAAAGTAATCAAGAAACCAAACTGGTTGATCGATTTAGCGAAATATCTTACAGTTTAAAAGAAAAATAAAGTAATATATGCATACATACCTGGGAATCGTTTGTGGTACTATCGCCATGTGCTCCAAATGCTACAACGTTAAATTCAGACGTCTCATTAGCCACTTGGGCATGAATACAAGATGCGCCTATCATAGCTGAAATCAGGCTCATAACATAAACAATAGCAAATGAATCCTGCATGAGACAAAATTCAAAGTTACCATAACTATTAAACCATTAGTATTTTTTGTATTAATGTTAAGCGGGTAATATTTTCTTGACACATAATCTAATAACTTAGGATACTTATATTTTCATACTATACTCTATTTACATGTATTCAAATAACAATCAATATAACCAATAATTCAGATTTGTCATCTGACAAGAGAACATGAATATATAAACAATGAACTAAATGTACCATTGTGTGTTTAAAACTACGCAACACAAGAAGAGACACAAGATTGATAAAAAATGTCGATTACAGGTTCATTTGGGGATTAAACAACATGGCAATTTAAAGTGATCTTTGTCAAATGCATTAGGAAAGAAATCTAAATTTAGTTGTCATCGGATTTTAATTTTTATTGCATTTAGCCAATGTCGATCGTTCCTATATGTCCAGTGCTGAATAAATTATTGAAATAGAAGAATATTTCACTCTTGAAAATTATTGGCAAATAAAAACAATACAATACTACGAATCAAACGTGGGTTAGCTATACGAGGCAAGTACTAATTAATTCTCGATTGACTGAATCTTCTATTTTTAAGAAAGACTGAATTTGGTCAAAATACTCAAGAAATGCTACTGAGGTCTCTTCCTACGTATTAATATTTATCAGAATTCTTGTGAAATGCCAAAGATATCAAAAGAATTAATGACGCTATTGTTACTTCCCAAACTGCTCATCCCACCCATCATGTAAAAAATTAATTACAATTTACCCTCCTTAAAATTACCTAAAATGACAAATTAAAACATGCAAAAAACATTTAGGATTTTGGCGATGTCAAACAGGCCGGACCAGCACAGGCACGGGCACGGCATGGCACAATAAGAGCACAAAACGAATTGGGCCGACATGCTCACGATACCACTATATGGGTTGAACGGTACCATGCCGAAACTTTTAGCTCGGCCATCAGATACGGCATAGGTCAAGTATTGCACAAGCATAAGCAAAAAATGAGCTGAAGATCGTGGCCTGTGCTAGCTGGGCCTAGATCTTAGCTATTTAGGCCAGCACCTGGAAAGCACAGATACCTTTCTAGAAGGTGGCTGGTATGCAATATCGATTATTCCAACTGCACGGATACGGCTATCAAATACGAATTTGGCCATATCCGTTGACTTTTTTCTCATATGGCTAGAGTACACGAGGGATATGACTGCATAAATACCATTTTTTTTTCGTAACAGATACCAATTAACATAGACATTGAAACTCCAGAGTGTTGGAGGAATTGGTTCGGAGATATAGCTGTAAACTCAGGCACCTAAGTTAGAGTCTTCAGTTCGACCTTTAGCCCCAGGCAGTAATGGACGTAAAATCACTTGTGAATCTCCTAGGTCTGGTATAGATTGTCTGTTTTTAATCGATCCAAATGATTAATCTGGTGCGCGAAAACTGGCCCATACATCCTTGGTTACCAAAAAAAAACATAAACATTGTATATGTACGTACATACACATATACATTACGTATGTATATACTCTTTTTTATAATACACATGGTCATATATATACTCATACACATTGTACATTAATTCTCGTTGTCACTATGGACTATGGTGATCAACCACACTGTTAAATCAGATGTAACGACACGTATTGGCACCAAGTTAGAATTTAAAAATAATTTTGTTATTTTGAAAACTCTGTCTAAAAAGGACTGCTCGTAGCAATTATCCCAGCTTCAACTTTGAATCTTAAATTTCATGCAGTTTTCTTAATTATGTTCTTTCAACTCGATCTGATTTCAAAGTAATCAACTATATATCCTGAATCAACTTTCTCGATCTACAATAGTATTGCTTTCAAATTGACCAAAAACAAATAAATTCTCTTTCCTTGCCACACTTGTGATGAAGGTGTCAAATTAAAGCACCCATAGTGCCCCAACAGGTTAATATATATACATAGGGGGGGCTATTCAGACCACCCCATTTTGCTGAGTTGACCACCCCCCTAATTTTTTGCCCATTTTTGCCCATTTTGCCCTCCTCTCCTCCTCCCCCACCCAGCCACCACTCCCCCACCGATCCCCTCCCCTCCCCAGCCCGCCCTCAGCCAGCCCACCCTTACCCAGCCAGCCCGCACCCCCTCACCTCAAGCCCCGCCGCCGTCGCACCCATCCCCAGCCCGCCCGCACACCCATCGCCCGCACACCCATCCCCAAGCCCAGCCCCCGGTGAGTTTGTTTTATTTTTGGCTACGCTACTCGGAAATTCGGAATGGTTAAAAGATGGCTGGGTGGGTCGCGCCGGCGATGGGGAGGAGTGGGTCGCGCCGGTGGCGGGGAGAGCTGGGTGGGTCGCGCAGGCGGCGGGGAGGGTGGCCGNCTCTCTCTCTCTCTCTCTCTCTCTCTCTCTCTCTCTCTCCAACTCTTCTTGTTCACCTTCTCAATCTTCATCAATAATTTTAGAGGTAATCTCAAATAGTTGGATTGGGAGGCTTACCAAGATTGAGGTGTGTATATTTAGTATTTCACCATATACCATTTAGAGATTTTTTATTTTTATTAGGGCTTTTGGGTGTTGTGTAATTATGTTTTATTTTTTTATTTTTATGTGAGACAATTAAAAAGGGTCTCGTTAAAATTTCGCACAAAACCTTTGAAAAACGGCCCTGAGTGTCATTAATTCTTGTGATGAGTATTCATCATTGTAGTTATTTCATATAAGAAACTTGAAGGCTGTTAAATCGATCTGTAAAAACTTTTTCTCAATTTGTTATTCGTATATAACAATATATAGAAGATCTAGACCTCCTTTAACTAGCAAGGAGTACCTTTTTGTAAGATAATTAGAAGCACTCCCTATTTTGAGATAGAACATATATACACATTTTCTTGTATCCATTCTTCCACTCACAAGTTCTCGTAGGCGAAGAAGTTTTAACATAGGAAGTGCTGGAGTTTAGGGTAGGTGATGTTTTGGGACGCTGGTCGATGAAAACAGCTAATTTTTGTCCTCCAGAGCAGTGCCCAGGGAATGTACTAGTAAAGTGATATATGCCGGCATCATGGAAGCTTATGTAACATGTTTCAGTCCACACAACAATTGGCTTCGCGGTGTTACAATTGTTGAAATCTTCAGGGGTCACAAGAGCCAAATCATCTTTTCCTTTCTCAAACCTGAAGACTGTAAACAACACAAACAACCAAATTTATGTATCTTAGTAATAATGATCAACTAATTTTTAAACCCAATGTATGATCAGCTTTTGCAATTATGATATGTACAAAGGTCATAGAGATGAACTATTACCAAGGGATCCGGATCCTCAGCTTTTTTTTTCTCTACTTATTTTTAAAAATATATATAGAGCAAATGATAAAATGGATTCGTAGCATTTTTTGTATATGAATCAAGTTATATAAATCTTTAAATTTATATTACATTGTTTCAATTAAAACAAGTAAAAATAGGACAAACATAGAATCTAAATCTATTACGAAGATATCAGGATATGTAAATCATAATTTATGTTAAAAGATAGGAGATATACAGCTGAAATCTTTTGCTTGCATAACAATATAACCATTAACCAGATCGAGTAAAGTTTACCTAGAACGTCGTCAACAAAAAATTCAAAATTAGAAGCCCAAAATGCATAAGGGTCGGGGCCGAATTTTACTGAAGGTTGAGTCCAGCCCATCGCATTTCCAACTGCATATTCTGCAGCTTCTGATCTATGCAGCGTTACTACTATAGCTACAATCACCACTGTAATACAAGTAGTTACCATCTTTTTTATTTTAGCAGCTTCGACCTAATTGTTGAGAAACAAGGTTGAGAATAAGTTGGTTATCACTTTGCTGAATTTATAGAAGTCCAATTAATTTATTATATTATATTTTTTCAAATAAAATATAAGTTTTTATATATAATTCTTCAAGTCCGGACTTGGGAGTTTTTTTTTTTTTTTTTTTTTTTTTCCAACGTACTTTGGAGTGTTGTAATTTAGTTGACTTGATTTTAATTCTAGTTTCTATTTTAAGTTGTCTCTTCACCCCATCCAAAAAAGCAGTGAGATAAGGAACCTGTAATTTAAAAAACGAAGCATATGAAATGAAGAACAATACTTGGGTCACTCCACTCCCCAAATTATGATTTCAGCAATATCGGCACATAATTGGAGCTGTTCACTTTTTAGATAACATATTAAAGATCATCTATGCAAAAAATTAAATCAATCGAAAATCATTTGGTTATATAATTGTTGTCAATTAAATAGAAAAAATCAACGGTTTGATAACAAAAATTTGTCTTTAATTGAAAACCATGTATTTTTTCTATTTAATTGACAACAGTTATATAATCAAACAATTTTCGATTGATTTGATTTTTCACAAAAATAATTTTTAATATGTTATCTAAAAAATGAACGGTTCTAATTATTCTCCGACATTACCGAAATCAGAATTTGGAAAAATGACGTGACCTTGAGATAACCCCAAGAGGTGACCAAGTATTGTTCTGAAATTAATTGTGGATTTCCAATTTTTATAATATAACGCGGTTAGTGAGTTTGGCCTTTGACATGTGCCACAAACCATACTGCTCACGGAGTAATTGTAAGAGAATGATAAAAACCAAAAAGTTTCATCGAAATTACGTAACAAGGCCAAAAGATTTCATCAGGTCTACACCAGAAAAAATTAACTTACACATCCAGAACATCATAAATTAATGGTATAAATTCAATTTAGACACATAACTATATATGTTATTTCAACGGGGTTCACGAACTTTCAAATGTTTCAAATATATACCTGATTTATTATGTAAATTGAAAAATGAAATTTCGTCCATCAATTTATTAAGAGATCAGTTAAATATTAGCTAGGCTTTTGCTAACGGGGATTAATTGGCGACGTGGCACCAACTCAGCATACATTTCCCGCCAAATAAGCAACACATGTCCACTTGACACGGGCCCACACACCCATCACCTATTTTCCGCTCGTCAAACGCTTTCCTGACCATTTAGTCTCACAAAAACATCATGTTTTTTCCCAAATTCGAATATAAATCCTTCACTTGTGTTCAACGAGTGAGAAAGAGATGATGAGTTTATGGACCCGTGTCAGGCGTTAGGTGAACCTATGTCGCTCATTTGGCGGGAAATGAGCAACACAGGTCCACCTAACCCCTAACACGGACCCACAAACTCTCTTTCTCTCTATTATTATTAAATTGTGGGCCCGTGTCGCTCATTTGGCGGGAAATATTTGCTGAAATAGCGTCATGTCATCAAGTAATTTCGATTAGCAAAAGCCAAACTGTCATTTAACTAATCTCTCAACGAAATAATAGACAAAAATTCATTTTTCAATTTAGATAATAGATCGGGTGTATATTTGAAATATTTGAAACTTCATGGACCCCGTTGAAATAGCTTATATAGTTATGTGTCTAAATTGAAGTTATGCCTAAATTAATTTTTAGTTTGCAGAAGTATACAGTGAGTGGATATTAAAGAAAATGTTACCAACATTTTCCTTTTACATTCTCATTCTACTAGATATGACCTACTCGAATGGCAAATAAAAACAGTCTAATTTTGATCCTCTTAACTGTGAATTTAATCTTCTTTTTTAAGGAAAACTATGAACATGATCAAACACTGAAGGAATGTTACCATCAAGACCCTGATTTATTGCCCTATTATCATTGTGGTCCTCAAAATTTCAAATGTGGCCCTCAAGCTTTGGTACTGTGCATCAATGTAGCCCCTACCTTTAATTATGTTCAATTTCCTGTTAACAATGAAATGTACCAATCACATTACCATAAGTTCAAGGGTAAAATGGTATATTAGACTCATATTAATTTGAGAGTTTAAAACTATGGGTATTTGTTGAGGTTTCAGCGAGTAATGGTTGTTTTGTTGTGGTTTCAGTGAGTAATGGTTGTTTTTGTTTCTTACTTTCATTTTCAGATTCAAGTTTTACTTCATTCATTTGGTACAGCAATTGATCAAGAGAGTACGGTAGTAAAACATTAGGACCGAAGTTTGAAAAAGGGCAAAGAGATGAAAAATCAAAATGAGTAATCTGTGATTAAAACAAATTTCTGCCAAATTTGTACTAAATTTATGGAATTCATTATCATAACATGTAAGAAAAAGGGGTAAAGAGATGAAAAATCAAGATAAGCCCCATTGTGCCCCCCCACCATGTCTTCACCACTGCACCAGATCCAGAGTCATCCATCCTTCGCATTGCTGCAAGGCTGCTAGTTGGCTTGAAAAAATAGTTCAGGCTTGCACTGCATAAACATAAAAGAAAGATCCGTGAGTATCTGTATCAGATTATATCCTGAGTTAGTTGACCCAAAAAAAATCCTGAGTTGGAAAAAATCCGCTTATACAAATCCTAACCCACCTAGTCCAAAAGAAAACAGAACCCTACGAACCATTCTATTGAATAAGTATTTTATAAGTATTATTAACTTCTTTCATGTTTAGTGTGCTACTGTTTATCCAACCGGCCTCTCCGATTGAGTTTCTAACTAGATAAACTGCAGCATGTACTATACTGGAATATTAACATTTTGTGAAAAAGGCTATCTTACTGTATGTAGAAGTATCGATTTGCTCTGGAAGCTCCTTTATGTCCACCTCAAACCTTGACTGGACCTGAAACAGTCATGGTAAAATTTGGATTAACAGAAGGGTAATAGGAAAAGCGCAAGAAGTCAAGCCTGGAATAGAATATAAATAAATTACCTGATGAAGAACATCAGAGTCGGATGCAGATGAGACAAACGTAATTGCTAGCCCTTTGGTACCAAACCTACCAGCTCTGCCAACCTATGAAGAAAGAAAACCCAGTACAGAATCATGAGACACCAGAGCAAAGTCAGCTAGAGATTAGGGACAGTGTAGCCCACCGACAGACAAAGGCAAGTAACAAATTATTGACACAAATGCATAACAAATAAATACCCTGTGTAAGTAGGTATCAGCAGAGTCTGGCATGTCGTAGTTAATAACAATGTTAACACGCTCTATGTCAATTCCCCTTCCTACTAAATCTGTCGCCACAAGAATTCTCGAAAGCCCCTCCTTGAAATTCTTGTAACGTTTCAACCTGCAAATGGAAAACCATGCAAAATCAGACAAGACTAGATATTCCTGACATGTAAAATGCAGAAATATTTGATCAGCATACAATGAGGCTAAATACTCCATAAGCCAGTATGTAAAGCTAGACATTGAGAAGAAAAAATGACAAATGAAAAGATATCATATTCTAGAGAACCACCAATACTAGGTCAGCTGCAGAACCAAAAATCTGGTGTTTTGTAATGCAAATAACATTGCAAGGATTTATCTGGACCTCCTTGGGTAATCCATTTATCTGAGGTCCAGATAAATCTTGGATAATAAAAATAACAGAAATTTCCACAGAAGCTAAAAAGGTCAGGGAGAAAGGGAGGGGGGGGATGAAACACCATAGAAGCAAACAACTAAGCAAGAACAAGGCATCCTTCTTTTTTTTTTTTTTTTTGGCCAGGAAGGCATCCTTCAATTATATGGGAATGGACAAAAAGTAATAGGAAAACCAAGAGAAAAATTTGTTTTCCCATGTATAAATAAGAAAAATTCTTACAGCGCATTTGGCTAGTCAGAGTTATAAACAAACAAAAAAATATCATTCTTATTTTCGTTAAGAAAAATATTATTCTTTTAGCATACAAAAAATTGATGAAAATTTGTCTGACATCATTGAGATAGTAGAAGAGTGCAAGAAAGTAAAATAACCAAACCATTATAATGAAGGCTAACAACTGTAAGCATGCAGGTGAACAAATTGGTTGATACTAACTCATTTAAATATATTCCAAAAGGATAGAATGCATACCTTTCTTCCTGAGGCATTCCAGAATGAATGCAGATAGAGGGGAAGTTACAATCAGCAAGTAACTTGTTCAGCTCAGCTGCTCTGCTGACACTTTTTACAAAGATAACAACTTGGTTGAAATCCAAAGCATCAAGAAGGTCAGTCAACTTGCGGTTTTTTTCAGGTTCACTCAATTTGATGTAATGCTGCAGAGAGAGAGTAAGAGGGTGAGCAAGCAAGAAACAGTTAACCAACAAAACAAAAGCTCATTAATCACATGTTTCACAAACCTGTACAAGACCATGAAGAGTCAACTTGGCCTCATCATCTACATAAATCTCCATGGGCTGAAAAGAAAAAACATATTCACATATCAAATTAAAACACAAATCTTGAGCCTCCAACACACCAAAGTAAACAAAAAGCAAACAAACCAAACCCAGCATTCCCACAAATCAAAGTTTCTGATAATAGTTGTGAAGATTTCAAAAGAGAAAAGATTGCAATTTCTGAATGCTGTCTGACACAGGTAGACTCATGTACGATAGCTCAAAATCCCACACCAAACCATATCCCCCTTTAAAAATACAATAAAATACTCATTAAATAACATGACCAATATGTTTTGTTATGCTTATGTCTCATAAAATTAGGAGGGATTCAACAATGTCCAGGTCAGTTCACTGGCAATGGAAGAGGGATTCAACAAAAAGCCACCCGGACTCTAGTGCTTAATAACAAATACATTACATTCATAAGATGAAGCTGATGATTTTCAAATTCATGTTAAAGGTTAAACGAATCTTACATCTTGCATAAATTTCTTGCAAACAGGGCGGATTTCCTTGCTTAGTGTTGCTGAAAACATCATCACTTGCTTGTCATGAGGAGTCAACTTAAAGATCTCCTGCACATCTCTCCTCATGTCTGTAAAAAGACAGAACAAACGGAAAAATAAAATAAACATAATAGAAAACAAATTTCATTACCATGAAATTGTGTTGGAATCCCCATTTAACAGAACTAACAAAAGAAATTTACCGAGTGATTCTAGCATCTTGTCACATTCATCAAGAATGAAATGCCTCACATTCTTTAATCCAAGATCTTTATCTCTTGCCAGAGCCAATATTCTCCCAGGTGTTCCAACAACAATATGAGGACATTCATTTTTCAGCAAATCTTTGTGAACCTTGATACTGACACCTCCATAGAAGACTGCAACCTTTACGTCTGGCAAATAGGTACTGAATCTCTCAAATTCATGACAAATCTGTAAAAATAAAAGCAACAGGTCGTTAACAAAACAGAAACAGAACATAATATGACCAAAACATCACTGACTTTGATATCTAACATGCATATATACATCCATGCACATATCAGCACTGATAATGAATTTAATAACATACCTGGTAAGCCAATTCTCTGGTGTGGCAAAGAACAAGAGCAGCAACCTGACCAGCAATCGGATCTATCTGCTGAAGGCTGGAGAGAACAAAGACAGCAGTTTTCCCCATCCCAGATTTTGCTTGACAAATGACATCCATTCCTAAGATAGCTTGAGGGATGCACTCATGTTGAACTAATGAAGAAGCAAATAAAATCGTAGCGGACGAAACCTCAGTAAGTATAAATGACCTTCCAGATCCTTTTAATGGAAAGTTCTACCAAACCAGTTTTCTCGCCGAAATCATGAATATGGAATTAGTTATTACCTGGAAATAAAATAAAAAAAATAGAAATTCAGAATCAGGAAAACGTAAAAGAAATGCACGACAGAAAGATGCTAAAACAGCTGGACAATCTTGTCATTCGCACATTCCATGTCCAGCCCAATCATCACTAATAAACCAATGCCCAAATAGAAATCAATTGATGAAAGGGCAAACAAGTGAAATTTATAATCACAGATGTATTACACATTTTGTAATTTACATTAGTAATTTATATGGTACATATAACAGATATAAAACTATAAAGCAGAACCATCAGAAATTCCAGATTTTCACAAGAGATCATAAAGAATCTAGACATCAGCTGATTTATTGAAATTCTGTAGCTATGGAAACCAATCCAAAGAATTTACATTTCAAGGCCATTTCAGGCCAAACTAGCTAAATCACAAGCAGTTGAAGGCATTAGCAGTGAGAATTCATAAAGTGGGTCCCACTGTCCCTGCGTAGAATTACTATGACAACTTAAATATGTCAAGATATCAGTCATTTAATGGTAACCGGGAATGTAAAAGATTTAACTCAATAAAGTATGCAGCAAGTTCCTTTAGACAAGAGAAACATAAGTATAGCAGCTTATTGACATTTATTTTAGAATTATTGACAGATGTATAATGACAACAATGATTAGAACCTTGCCTTCTGAAGGATGTTCGAATCCAGAATCCACAATCGCTCGAAGAAGCTCCGGTTTCAACAGGAAGTCTCTGAATCCCGAACTATGGATGCCAACATAGCCCCTACACCACATTATATAGCAATTTAGAAAAATAAAATTTGGGTCTCAAAAATTAAAAAAACCATGTCATCTGAAAATCAGAAATACATAAGAGGATTATCCAGATGTCTCAGCACAGCACAACCTCATACCAAATTTGTAGTAGTGAAATCCAACATAACACAAACACGAAGCAATACAAAGACGAAAGTATTACCCGCAAATGTAAACTAAGAAAAGAACACATGAAATCCTTCTAATACTTGAGCATCAAAAATCAAACTGTTATGTCTACTTTACCAATTATCGTTACACCTGAGCAGTATGAGAACATCTCAATTACATTAAATCACTACAGTGAGGCTTGTACCACTATTTTAACCTCTTTCGGTTGAGCAAGTGTTTTTATAATTTGAGCATGATAAAAGTACCAAGACAGATGATCTGAAGCCTGAAGGAATTGTTAGGCTCTATCCTATTGAAAGAAGTTTGGGCCCTTGGTCCAAGAAGACAGTTGAGTAAACATATTGTCAAAATCTCTTGTTTGGTAAAGAGAATGAACAAACAAAACACACTTTACTATATCAAATTTTTTTCTAAGTGCTCACAGTGACCCCAATAAACACTTCAAATAAAACAAAACCAAAAACCAAACTTGGATAAAAAAAAATTAAACAAAAATACAGAGCTATAAAAAAAAAGGTCAAAGAACCCAATTGATTAATGGTATTATTTTCGGTTAAATTTCGTTGAGCATAAGGAATTATTCGTTAAACAAAAATAAAGCAAAAATTTCTCAGTACGCAAAATAGAGCATAAGGAATTACAATGAAGAGTGAAAGATACAAACTTTTTGGCGGACTCGCCAGAGGGCTTGGAGTTGGAGTTGGGGACATTGGGTTCTTCCTCTTCGTAGTCGACGAGCTCTTCTTCGTATGCTTCGTTGTCTCTGACTTCACCCATGCTATCTATACACACCCACAACAAAATTTGAGTTTGAGGGTTAGGTTAGGGTTTTTTTCCGAGAATTGTGAATCAGAAACTTTAAGAATAAGTTAGACAGCTTTGGTAAGGTTTAAATTGCAGACCTTTGAGCTCAAACTGAGAGAGAGAGAGAGATAGAGAGTTGGGATCGCTGAGCGTTGAGAACTCTGTGAAATTAAAAAAATGATAAAAAAAGAATTGAAAAGTTTTGAGAGAGAGAGAGAGAGAGATAGAGAAAGAGAATTGGAGGGAACGGATATAAAACCCTGGATCTATGGTTTGAGGAAGAGAGAAAGAGAGCAATTAGGGTTCGGAGAGGGGGGAGAAGATATAGGGAGTCAGAGAATCAGAGACGGTGGTGTTTCTGAATTGACGAAATTGCCCTCTTAGTTGCCTTTGTGGAGTCAACAAGTCTCGAAATCTTATCATGTATCGAATATTCGAATGTGGTCTATCAGTGAACAAGTATTTTTCTCAAATCAAATTTTATAAAATATTCTAATTGGTGTAAATAATGTATTTTAGGCATAAATTTAATTTAGACACGTAATTATATATGTCATTTTAATTGGGTCCACGAATTTTAAAATATTTTAAATATACACCCGATTTATTATCTAAATTAAAAAATAGACTTTCGTCCATCGATTTGTTGAGAGATCAATTAAATATCAATTTGACTTTTGCCGACGGGGATTAATTGGCGACGTGGCACCAACCCAACATACATTTCCTGCCAAATGAACAACACATGTCCACCTGACACCGGCCCACACACCGATCAGTTATTTTCCACACGTCGAATGCTCTTATGACCATTTAGTCTCCCAAAAACATCATATTTTTCCCCAAATTCAAATATAAATCTCTCACTTGTATTCGACAAGTGAGAAAGAGATGATGAGTTTGTGGGCCCGTGTCAGGGGTTAGGTAGACATGTGTCACCGTGTCGCTCATTTGGCGAGAAATGTTTGCTGAGATAGTATCACGTTGCCAAATAATTCTAATCAGCAAAATCTAAACTGACATTTAACTGATCTCTCAATGAATCAATGGACGGAAATTCATTTTTCAATTTAGATAATAAATCGGGTGTATATTTGAAATATTTTAAAATTCGTGGACTCCGTTGAAATAGCATATAAAGTTATATGTCTAAATTAAATTTATGCACGTATTTTATTAAGAAATGCAACACGGGATGGGTCAACCCGAACTCGCCCGAATTCAACTAAATATTTGAATCCACGTGAGATGGTTTGAAAAAGTCAAAACTTGCCCCAATTCGAACCCTACCTCAATTTGAATTTTTCCGGTTGGACTTGGGTACATGCCCACCCAAGCTTGAATTCCAACTCATATTCTAAATCCAAATTTTGAACCCGAATTGTATTAATATTTATACTATAATCTATATAATAGTTTATATTTTAGTTTACATTAATAATATGATATTTAATTTATATATTATTATCGAAGAGAAGCTAGAGATCCTCAAAAAATCAAACTTATGTATTGTATCTTATATATTTTCGCAGGTTAAACCAAACACGTGTTTTGATTTGGCGAGTTGAGTCCAACTTAAGTGGGCTCATGAGAGACTAATAAGAGGCTAAGAGAGAGGGTTGAGTTTATGCGCTATCCCCTTGAAAGAGAAGAGGCGATGTCGATTAGTTAACAACAATGCAACTATTGGTTAACCACAATACAAATTCAATTCAAACTATAATGACCAAAATTATACATTGACCATGAGGTTGGGGCACTGCCCATGACATCGCCCCATCTCTTTAAGAGGATTTCACAATGACCATAGATTGTCACATACTGTAACTAGACCTTTGAATTCAATTGGCATTTGAATTTAATGAACTTCCATCGAAAGTAAGAGACTTTAGCATTTCATATGGATTAATTTATGGTTTATGGTAAAGAACTTCTCAGTCATTTTGTAATACAAAGTGGGAGGCTTAAGTTCCCAACCACATCAAAACTTTAACTAAAGTGGGACACTTGGTGTCCCAAACTCTAAATTGGGAACACCCTGACTCTGAAATTCATCTGATTTTCTAAATCTTTGACTTGCTTAATGGAAGCCTTTAAGCACATCCCAGAAAGCAAAAAAAGAAATGTACGATTCCACGTAGCCATATCAAGTACCTGTTATAAGAGATTAAAAACTATCTCTAAACTTTTGAAACTTTTGAAACTTTTGATTTATTGATTTATTTCTACATACCATCACCATAAGCCCCCTCCTAACAAACAAAATCCGATCACAGATCGATAATGCTAGCTGAATTGAAGCACAAACACCATTACAGACCAGATCCCCAAACAACCTGAAAACAAGAGTACCCTGGACTAATATTTCCTGCTACATGCTTGTTGAAGTGGATGATGCTGAAGCTCCATTACAAAGATTAAATCCATACCAAACACCATTTGGGATAAAAGAGTTGTAGTAAAATGTAACAGCCTTAGTATAATGGCCATAGATTGTCACACTCTGTGCTTTCCACCCATCGTACCCGCTCCTATACAGATACACATAACAGATCTCGTACGTACATGGCCCATATATCTCAAATGTATCCGTAGAGCAGCTCTCGAATGTCTTTGAATATGGATCATCTATTCTAGGTGCATACACCTGATCAACCAGGAAATAACATTGATGAATGACAGAATGAGTTACCCTATTATGCAGGAAAGTAATCGCCTTTTATGGGTTGTTTTATCAGACTATGAATCTGGAGCACGCATTCGGTCACAGTGAAATCAATGATACAGATTCACCATTTGACAAAAAAACATTTTTCCTAAGACTATTACGTGCGTACGTATATGCACGTAAGCATATGATTACTTGTGCGACGTTTTTCCATCATATCATGTTGTCATACTATTAATCTGGAACACACATTTAAATGAGAATCTAAATAATAAATGATTTAAATACTATGACAACATAAGCCATACACAACATAGCATTTTCCGATTAGTGACTATATGTGTCTAAGTATCTACTGTTTAAGTGTATCTGTGGGAGAGTGAAGTACCTGATTGCCATAAGCATCACCAAATGAAATACTGATCTGATCTCGTGTATATCTGGGTGAAGAACAGCTAGTCTTTATTGATACAGAGTAAGAACAGCTCCCAGCATTCTATAAATAAAATAAAATAAAAGAGAAAAAGAAAAAGCCATATTAATTTCTTATGACAGCATATAATTAGAATCAATATCGAAAAATAAAAAAAGGGGTTTAAAGCTAGTCTCGTTTCTCTCTGTACCTGATCTTTTCTTTATAGTTATTTTCATACATTAGCAATTTTAAAATAAAACTTGTATTGACCCTTTCCATCAAAGTAAACCACAAACCAAACACTCATCAGCAAAAGAAAAAATAAAGTAAACCATATACCTGTGTAATTTACTGATTTTGAATCCCAAATTCAGTATCTCTTCCCTATAATTTTTGTGGGTATATTTTTCTTTCAAAGGATCTTGCCTTTTCAGCAAAAAATTTAATTTACTGGCCAGCAATTTATGGATATTTTTCATCTAGAAACTAGAATTATTTCCAAAGGAAATTTTCATACCTGGGTATTGTTGGGCTTGAAGGACCTGAGAGCTTGGGGTTGAGGAATGATTGATCTGGCTTGTGTGATGGTGAAGATGAAGGCAAAATGAAGCAGAAAACTCACAGCCTTCATTTTTGCTGTCATAGCCTTCAGAATAGTCTGAATAGGGGAGAGGACAATCTGAAAGACAATGTGCGGTGAATATGCTTATATATAATAAAGTCTAAAACTCTCTTACTATTATTACACTCATCAAATTTATTTGATAAATTTTATCTAATAAACAATATAATAATGTTTATTTATAAAATTCTGGACCCATTCTAAATTTTTTTTCTTAAATAAGATAATGACATGCAGACAAATTTGGTAATCAAATTGGTGAATAAATTCAGTGAATTTATTATTATCACTGAAGCATTTAGGTATACAATTTCTCTGTCATATTAATTGTCAACAAATTATTATGGGATTAAGTGAAAATCACAGCAAACTCAGTCCAGTCTAAAATTCACTGTAGCATGTGAATGTATTGTGTAGCTGGGACAATCCAACTCACGAGATCAGAGAGCAGTAATGTCTATTAATGAAGTAAGGTCCAAAGAGAGAAACAACATTCAATGTCCCATTGGAGCCCACAGGGCACCATGTGTCTACCTGCACACATTTCCACCTTTTCTCACTTGCTGTCTGCCAATGTAGCTTGGCACCTTGAGGATCAAGCATATGTACCTTCACCACAGTCCTTCATTTGAAGGGTTTTCTTACTGGTTTTGTTTTCTTTGTTTTGTGAGAAGAGACCCAATACTCCAATAGGGCATGCCCCATTAAGAACTCTCTTACCCCTTTTCTTACATGGACTCTGTGTATGAGTGATGTGCTTTGGGCTTGGGGAGTGTGGGCTGGATTTTAGAGGTGTCATGGCTAAGAGTTGGGCATACCAGCAGCCCTATAACCATTAAATTGTCAAAAAATTGGATATAAATAAATCCTAGATGCATATTTTTGTTTGATTTTGTTTTGTTGGATCAGATCTTTTTGACATTTATGGTGTCATTCATTAATGTAGCTGCTATAAAATACAAAGTGGGATACTGGGATGCCCAATTTCTAGCCCTGCTGCAATTTTATTGATTTATTTTCTATGTATATACCATATCAATTAAACAACCCCCACAAATGCCATTATTACAAAGCAGAGCCCCAAATAGCCTGAAAAACAAGAGTCCTGGACTGGACTACCATCTCCAGCTACTTGCTTAAAGTGGGTGATGCTGAAGCACCATAACAATGACCAAATGGAAACCAAACACGTTCTGGAATCTCAGAGTTGATATGAAATACAACAGGTTTGGTATAAGGCCCAGAGATCTTCACTGTATTTACAATCCACCCATCGCTTCCATCCCTGTAGAAAGCCACGTAACAGACCTCCTCTACACATGGCATTGTCTCATATACGACCCGAAATGTTTGGCCAGAGCATCTCCCGAATGTCCTTGGACGTCTATCGTACACCTGATCGTCATCCAATAAGAAATAACATGGACCAATGAGTTGCCTATTATGCACAAAAATAATCTTCTTTTTATGGGTTATATTAGTTGTAAATGTTGCACTAATGTCACAATGTCACACTGATATGTAACATTATATATGTGTTTACATGTACTAATCTAGCACACACATGTATATGTTATATTGTTGAACCATTCATTTCGACCATACATAAGACTATCTTCACAAGACAACATTTCCCACATTTAGAACAGAATTCTGAGTTGGCCATTTCAAATTTTGTGAAAATATTTTTATTCCATTTCTGAAAAACTTAGGGTTTAAAGAGCCGGAGCTAAACCTTACACCCTAAGCTATTAACACAACATTTATGTTAGCCAATTCATCGACTTGGGAATTCATACGCTGATTTTAAAGTCCATTGTGTATTTATCTATACATATATAGATAATAACTTACTTGTCCCCGTGATAAAGACATGTGGTATCACATTGAGAGAAAGAGAGAGAAAGAGGAGGAAATACCACATGTCCCTATCACGGGGACATGTAAATTCTTCTCATATGTGCATGCATGTGTAGGAGAGTAAAGTACCCGATTGCCATAAGCATCACCAAATGCAATGAAGATCCGATCTCGTGTACGGGGTGAAGAACAGCTGGTCTCTACTGTTACCATGTATGTACAGGTCCCTGCATTCTATTAAGAAAAGAAAAAGCCATGTTAATTTTTTTTCTTGTCGTAGAAAAGCCATATCAAAAGAGAGAAACCTAGTCCCATTTCTATATGTACCTAATCTTCTTCTTTTTTTTCATACATTATTTGGTAATTTTGAAGTAGAACTTGTATTGAACCTTTCATCTAAGGAAATTTTCATACCTGGGTATTGTTGAGCCTGAAGGATGTGAGAGGTTGGGGCTGTGGGCTGATTGGTCTGGCTTGTGTGAAGGTGAAGATGAAGGCAAAATGAAGCAGAAAACTCACAGCCTTCATAGTTGCTGCCATAACCTTTCAGTATAGTCTGAATAGAAGAGGGGACAATTTGAAGACATGGGATGGTGTGCATATTCATATACCTATATAGTAGAGGTTAGAGCTCTCTCAAGCTGCTACACTTATTAAATAATTTATTCACCAAATTCTATTTACCGAGTCAAAATAACGTGGCAATATTTCATTTATTCAATTTGAAATGAAATATGATTCTTATTTATATATACTATCGTTTCTTTTTCATGTTGTCAAAAAAGCTGCTGTGGGATTAGGTGAAAATTAGTCACATAAACTCAGTCCACTCTAAAATTGACTGTAGGTGTCAGGAAGGAAATGTATTGTGTAGTTGGACAATCCAACTCACTGAGAGGATCAGAGAGTAGGAATATCTTTTAATGAAGTCGGTTCCAAAGAAAGAAACAACAGAAAATGTAAATTTACCCAAAGAAAAAAGAAAACCACATTTAATGTCCCATCCTGCCCACAGGATGGATGTATTAATCAACTGCTAATTAGCAATTTGCTTACCCTTACTTTTCATACATAGCCTGTGTATGAGTGATGTGTTTTGGGCTTGAGCAGTATGTGCTGGAATCGAGTGGTGTTATGACTAGGAATTAGGACATGCAAATAGGCCTAACACATAATGAGAACAATGGGTGGTGACGTGGTGTATACCTCCGTTACATGGAAGATTTTTCTTCCCATGGTTATATTGTGTAATCTCATATCGTCCTACTGTTAATTATGACCGTTGATTAGGTGAATAAATTGTGCCTGAATTTGTGGTTTTAATCATGTTAAGAATCTTGTGAAATCAAATAGTGAGATTAGGAACCGAACCTGACCTGGTAGGGACTCTTGGAGGTAGTAATTTTACAAGAGAGTAGAGACCTGTACCAATAGTGACAGAGAATGGAGACCTTGGGATATAGAAAGGAAGAGTAATTATCAATTTGAATTGCTTGTTAGTTAACTTAGTTACAGATTAGGTGGCAAGAACAGGCAGGCTTCTGAGTTAGGTATGCAGTCAAACAACCAATTGTAGTACAAACTTCACACTCTTTTTGCCTCTGCACACTAATCCATCTGAGCAAGTTTCGTGTGTTTATCACATGAACTGTCTTGGTTCTTGCTATAAAAACCAGGGAGGGTCTAGTTCTTCCATAAACATGAGAATAGAAGATCTACAGTGAAGGAAGTCATGCATAAGCTGTATGTGAGAATTGGAGGAAATTAAACCCCTGGAGGCATCATTCTGCATATGTATTGGGTTTAGTTTCCTCCAATATCTCACCTCCAGTTTTTGCTGCATTAGTTTTAATTTTCATTGACAAATAAGCTTTTAGAAGAAATCAGTAAAATACAAGTGCACAAGTTGTATGTGAGAATTGGACGAAATTAATCCCATAAGGCATCAATTTGCATATCGGGTTTAATTTCCTCTAATATCTCACTTCCAAGTTTTGCTAGATCGTTTTAAGTAGCCATAAGAAATCAGTAAAATGGAAGTGCATAAGTTGTATGTGAGAATTGGAGGAAATTAAATCCATCTACCTCTATCTGCAAAATGGGTTTAATTTCCTCCAATATCTTATATACAGCTTTCACTGAAATGAATGTGGATAGCACATCAAACTAGTGCTAAGCCTGCATACCAGTGCCATATGAGATGAGACTAAAGACCGATGAAAAGGTGAGAGGCTTGATTCAAATGTTTGCAGAAGTTGCAAAACTTGGATTCATAACTATGCAATACACAAAGTGAGTTCTTTCAACTGTTTGTTTATTTTAATTCTTTCAACTGTTTGTCTATCCTACTTCGCCCCATAAAAGATAAAATTTCACTCATATTGCCCCCTATAAAATAGTTTCAATAAAAGTTTTTCTGTCCAACTTCGTCCCAGATTATGTCAAGAATGTGAAGTCTGTTATGGGAGTTGGACAGAAGATCCACCCTGCAACAAATTCATATTAAAGGGGGTAATGTGAGTCAATTCTTTGTGTAATTTCCATTTTATTTATTACAGTGAGTGAGCTTGATTCTGATGTTGTGTGAGTGAGCAAGAGGCTGCATGGCATGCTCATCCTGCTACTTGTCCACAAGAACTGCCTAGGCTTCTGCCAAAAAAATCTACCACAGAAACATTACTTACTACATTCCTTGTTTTAGGCAGACAGTATAACACATTCCAATATAAGGTATTGGCATTACACCATGTTCAGAATATAGAAACAAATGGGGCATTTGCTAATTTGCTACTAACTCCTCCCCACCGAAAATCCAAGAAAATTTCTTCACTAAAAGTTTGAAAACATAATAGCTGTTGCAAAGCTTGAAAATCATACTGGGGAAGTTCAGCACTCCACTATAATACAAGCTGCTCCCTGAGACCCGACAACTATCGCCCTCGATTGGCGGGTAACAGCAAGAAGCTTTTTATTCAAAACTCATTTGGAGGCCTTAGCCTTATCAGTCTCTTGATTCTGTCTTTTTCTGTATTCTCCAGCAATCCCTTCAAAGTATAGGAACACAGATGTCAGAAACAGAAGTAACAAAGAAAATAAAATTTAACATTATAAATCAAAATGTCAGGCAGCAATATAGAACTGTGGTGTAACATGAAGTCCATGAATGAGAAGATGAAACTAAGGATACACAGTAAGGCTCCTTATCCACCAAAAACAAAATCTAAGGCTTGCTTGTAATGTTGTTACAAAGAAAAATTGGGAGTTTCCATATGATTTTTATATTACTGTTGGGATAGTTGCCCTATGATGACAACCAGACATCCCTATTATATGAGTTAATATGTTGGATATTTTGGTGCAGGGTGAACAAACAACCAAAAATGCCTCAACTTTCTTTGAACATCTTGTTGCTTTAATGACTTAAAAATCATTCATCACCTCACCTTCCAAACAATTTCATCCAGACACAAACAAATTCTTCCATACTTATCCAGGAAAAGGCGCTCAGTTGGAGGCTTCCCGCATACATCCTTCACAGCTGATGTTATAACAAAGATCACCTCTGACACTAGCAAGAAACCAGAAACCATCCAGAATTAGCAAACCAAAACCAGTAATAAAATCAAGCACTGCACCTCTCCATTCAAAAGCAATTGCTACAGTTTGACCAATTATAACAAGCACCACATCAAAGTCTAAAACAGTGCTACCAATATATCTTGAATAAAGAGAGTATCATTTTGCATTTGTTTACTGGAAATGATTATGTCAATTTTCCATAAAAAACTATTGCTACCTTTAGCAATTGCACCAAACACTATACCAAGCACCAAGCACTCATTTTTCCTTTGTTTCTTCTAAGTAATAGCATCAACTTCCCCTAGTGTGGCGCTGGCCTTCAGTAATAGGGGACAGTCTTGCATATCATAAAGACATTTGACAACATGAAGCTACTTTGGAAAGCATGAAGAAACTACACATCTAAGAAGGGAAAACTTCTCAATTTAGGTGCGACTAACTAAACTACTCACGAAAAAAGTACCAAAGGATTGAAAACTATTGGTTTTGCAGTTTAATCTCAAACAAGGGTGAATGCACTTTTAACTTTCACTTGCACAGTTTCATCCAGTCCTTTCTATAAACTGACATCATATTCTTGAATTGCATGATGAATACTTACAGGCTAGTTCATCATACTCATCCTTGCCCACGACGTAGATGCTGACATCCCCAAGCACAGTGTAAACAATGTAAACTGACCTGATAAACAAATCAATGCAGATGGAATTATGTAAAATGATACCAGGCGCTCAGTCATAATTTTCTTGTTAATTTTAAAATAGGAATAATATAATAACTCTGAAGGTTACAGAAGAAAGTTTCAAGCTCTAGTTTATATGTTTTATTATACTCCAGCATCATATTCTCATTGGAGCAAAAATTAGGCTCCACCTCAATCTGATAACACTACTTTAATTCTTGGAAGCAATCCCCAAGACATGCCATGGCACTAGACAAACTAGGCAATTAAACATAGAAATTAAGCATTATATCTGCAAGACAAGAATTAAGACAAGTAAACATACTTGTGGCAAGCAACAAGGAGCTCTTCATTTTTTACACCTTTAAGATTATCTGCTCCTAGTTTGACCAGGAAAGATCGCCAATGCAGCCGTTCTTCAGCAGGAACTCCATTGAAACTGCAATAAGGCATAAAACCTTGAGTCCATGCTTCAAAAGAGATGGCAAATCAAAGTGCACAACATGTCAAAGCAATTAACTCAAAAGCGCTCTAGCATTGGTCCTTCTTAATATATGCCATGAAGCAATTGCATCCACATTATACAACAACGCACAAAGAAAAGGTCTTCTATACTATATAGTAAATGCTACATAACCTTCTCGCCATGCCTATAAATGAAATGTTGTATCTTGTTGACTATCCTCTCCAATTCGTAATCTGACAAGGTAGTGTATCATAGAGACCTACCCCTTTAAAATTCAGAGATTCCCCACAAACCCATTTCATAAAAATTCCTAGAAAAGCAAAGTCCACCCAATTGAAATCCAACAGAAACACGAAAAAGTGGGTAAATTATATAGAAATTAAATACCCAAAGACACAATTCAGATCCAAGCCATAAGATTTCCAAAATAAATGAACCAAACCCACAAAAGGGTATGCAAAAATAAACAAGTTTCACCCAAAACACCACAAAACAGAACCAAAAGCAACAAGTTCATGATGTTAATCCAATTCAAACCATGGTGAAAAAAATAAATGGACGGTGGAGATCTGCTCGTACCGTTCAACTAGGATGTTGCCTTCAGAGTTGGCGAACAACACTGCCAGTATCATAGCTATTAGCTCGCTTGAAGAATTGAGAAGTAAATAGGTACAATCAATGTGAAACACCAATAATCAATGATGTGACAAACTTGTTTAAAAGAAGTCTAATTTTCTATACAATACGAGCCTTCCAATACCAATCTGACTATCTTTCAGAATTGGAACCTTCCTGTTGCTGGTTAAGGTGGTTGTTGTTATGGTTTCCCCTGGTTGGCTTGGTTGTCTTCTGCTTCTTCTCTGCAGATCTTTGAGCTCGGTTCTGTTGTTGCTTTAATGCTTCTGTTGTTTTATTGGTGGCTTGTTTGAGTTTTTTGGGCTGCGGGCCTGTGGCCATTTTGGTGTTGTAATTTTGGTTTAACTTTTTAGCCCATGGGCTGATTCCTTGCTTGGGCTTCTCTCTTGCTTGCTCTCATTTTTTGCGTAAATAGAATTTTGGCTAAATTTCAACTTTGGTCCTTATAGTTTGGGTCAAATTTTACTTTCGTCCTTATAGTTTTGATTGTTTTTATTTTGGATTTGTTCTTTACAAGTCATTACAATTTAAGAATACATTATACTTTTGTTCATTAATTCGTTACATTCATTCTTGAATTGCTAACTTTTTTGTACAGTAGATGACTAACATTGCAACGGTATGTAAAGTAAATAACAAAAAGCATAGCAAATTTGACAATAATGAATGAAAATATTAACGATTCTTTGAATTGCAATGATTTTTAAAATACATAACCAAAATAAAAACAATTGAAATTATATGGACAAAAGTGGATATTAGCCTAACCTGCAAGGACCAAAAGTAAAATGTGGCCTAAACTTTTTATTAACCAAAAGAATTGGCCGCTATTATATCTCATTAAAACTGGAGATGAGCCCAACTAAGTAACCAACTAGCTATTAATCTAGTTGTATTTTCATCCACATTATTGGAGAGGTCCTAAGTTCTAATATCCCTCCTCCAAATAAATAAAAACTAAGAATAATTATGGTTGGATTCTAATTTTCATTGGTCAAATTTTATATAACGAAGAACAATTGTGGCCGTATCAAATGTTATGGTCATAAAAATTGTTCAATAATGCGTTAATTAGTATACATATTAGTATTTTATTTGTTAATAACTTAAGCATATATAAAGGAGATTCAAAATGTACCCTTATTCGAATAAATGAGCATTGATCCTACATTTCCTAAATGGTGTGTGAATATATCCATATCCATATATATAAAGCAAACAGGATTATTAGGTGAAATTTTCAAAATATTACCAAAAAATATTCATGCTTAATTAAAATGTCAATTTAAAAAAATATTATCAATAAAGGATAAAATGGTAAAACAAACAACTAATTAAAAAATTGAAAACTAAAAAACAAAAAAAAGGAAAAATGAGAACATGCTCCTAAAAAAAAGGAACTAGAAACTACATTTTTTTAAAAAAAATCATGTATTAACAGTTATTAATTATCTGTATATCTTTTTATTTTATCTAAATTATTCAATTTGCATGTAAAAAATATAATTGGCATGCGTTCATGCGCGTGCTAAGGCTAGGGGCTAGTATTAAGGTTGGGAAATCTGACTAACAAATCGAGAAAAACCGCAAAACCACCTAAACAAATATCGAAGTACCGAAAAATCGATTTGGAAATCCCAAACAATCGAGTCTTCTTCGGTAGAGTTTTTGGTCGTCGTCCCTGCTTGCGAGCTCAGCCTCCACCGGACCTGTAACAGCGCCGGTTCTTAATTCCCTACCACCAGCTCTGTTGCCACTCGACACCGTCGAGCCTTCCTCTCTCGTGCCTCTGCCAAAGTCACCAACAAACTAGCCAAGCTTCCATGCCTCTCTCATTCTCTCTCCAAAACCGATTTCCATCGACCGAAGCTGACTGACACCGAAATAGGCAGTAATCAATCTTGTCAGTGACAGTGGCGATGGCGAATTTGGCCATTCTGCCGGTGGCGGTTCGACAATCGGTCTTGGCCAATCGGTTCAATTACCGAACCAATTCCACCTTTAGCTAGAATACAATAATACTACATTCACCAAATTTGTTAACATAATGATGTGGCAGTGTTTTATTTATTCAAGTCTAAACCCACTCTGGACATTATTAAATTCTAACAGGACATGTATCCTAACACATTATTTGGTGAACAAATTTAGTGGACATAGCATTTTCCATATATATATATATATATATAAAGAGCAAATGACAACAATGGTCCTCAAACTTTACCTTTAGTATCATTTTGATCCATGAACTTGTTTTTTGAATTATATATATATATAATCCTCGAACTTTCATCCTTGTATCACTTAATTAGTCCATTTTGTTAATTTCATCCACTTTTTTTGTCAATTTTAGTCAAGTACGTGTCGAGTATATGAGTAACTTTTGAAAGATAAAAATGTTAAGTCATTATCTCTTTCTTTCCCCTACGTGGTATACGTGACTAAAATTGATGAAAAAATATTGATGAAATTGACATAATGGACTAAAGTGATACACCGGTGAAAGTTCGTGGACTATATAATTCAAAAAATAAGTTCGTGGACCAAAGTGATACTCGAGGTAAAATTCGAAGATAATTACTATAATTCTCTCTATATACAAATAATTTTAAATATTCATGAAATTTGACGAGTGTAGCAATACTCATAAATAAAATACTCCCACATTATTTAATAAACAAAATTTGTGACATATTCAGGACGCCTAGGACTCTTACCATTATTGATTATACCATATATAAGAGTTTAGTGAAAGCCCAATTAAAGACTCTTGCTGAAGTCATTATGCATGTAGCCACCCTAGCACTGCACTGAAATGAATGGTTTTGGGTAATGCAGTCGCTTAAATGCACCCTTAATAAAAGCCTTGTACTTAAAAGGCTGCTCTCCTAAGGTTTTTCTTGTACTCATTATTGTTGATTGTTGTACACTGATGTCAGTAAAACACAAGCATTATCATTACAAACGTGAAATTAGTTTATCGTACAAAAGCCTACACACTCGTCAAGATAGGCCGCCAAATAATTGCATGTGCAACAATGCATTTGTAACTACCAAAAAAAAAAGATTAAGCATAAAAAAACAAAAATAAAAACAAATGATGCTGCAATTGCATGTACACCAAAAATGGCTTCGAAAAGGTTGACAACGGAGTTAAATAGTTAATGGTATTACACATGAAATTCACCTAATTGAACACTTACATTGGGCCTTAACAATGCATGCTTGACTTGGTAAAAAAAAAAACAAAAAAACAATGCATGCTTGACAAAATGTCTTAAAAAGACTGAGGTAGGGACAACGGTGAGCGTTTGATAGATTTGTTCTCTTTGAAAATAAAAAATCTTTGGAAACTTTCTTATCTCACTCCATAAAGAAAAATCTTCTGAATCCGTCATTGAATGTTTATTCTACTTTTGTCATATTTATAAGAGAGTTAGTGATCTGTTTGTCACAATACAACTCGACCATTCGAGATCATGCATCAGTGATCTCTAGTCTCTGTGTGCAAACAATGCTTTCTTAGGTCTTTGAGATTTGGTGTTGTCAAATTAAGGATGATGAACCAATTGAGTATTCACGTACCGACTTCTTAATTCCCTTCTTCCCAAGCAAAAACTCTGTGGATGTAGATCCATTGAGCTACTACATTTTGCTCTTTTGCCTTTTCTAGCTAGTAGTTGTTCTTTGACCAAAAAAAAAAACTTTTCCGAAATGGAATGAAATCCCCCATCAATTTGATCAGCTTTTTCCAAACTACTTATGGAATGATAATTCTCCAATTTTATCAAAATCCATGTAGCGCTACTTTTTGTGGAATAATTTTTTGGTGTAACTGTAACATATAACTATTTCACTTATATTATAATATATATGTATATACTTATTAATATCATAATTTAACAGTGTAAATTCGTCATTCACCGATATTAATATAGCATGCACATAAATTAATAATATCATATAACACCGTTACAATCACATGACAGTGTTATAATTAATCACACCAATTTTTTCTTTTTATTGGGTTGCCCTCAGTTAAAGGACGCAATAAACCTAAGCAAAAGCCACTTAATTACTTCGTCTCGATCACAAAATAACAAAGTTACCTAATTCCTTGGCAAATTCAAGTGCCTTCCATTCTGTAATGCTAAAGATACATTTATGTAGGTGAAAGATCAATCGAGATGAACAAACCTACCAGTTTGGCGCGTTGTCCCTGCATGCCTTATTTGCATTTTTTGATTTCGTGGGTATTGTTTAAAGATGCATGCAAATGCATAAGCCTAGAGAGGCTAATGGATCTCTAGCACATGGGCTTTGATACTCCAAAAACCATGAAATTCCATTGAAATGCTGAAAGCTCCAAATGAACATCCTTAAAGAGTGCCACCGCTATTGGAGAGCTTCATTTACTTAAAATTAATTCTGAGGGATAAGGCTCACATGGGCATTGCTTCCTTTAGGAATATGACAAAAACCATTTTACTTTGCTTTTGGCGAGGATGAATTAATATAGCACGTGCGACTAAAATGTAACAAATGCCTTGATTAATACCATATATGTTAAAGTTAGCGTCTTCAACTATCTTTTTCTTGTTTGTAGTTTACTGTATTTTGTTTGCTTGTTGGGTACGTTGTGCCCTTGTTTCGGTTTCTGCCTAGGTCTGGGCTTTTAATGCATTTACTTTTTTCGACCAAAAAAAACTAATTAGCTAGTTAAGCATTTATCTTTCCATTATTAGAAGATGTCTCAAGTTTTAATTTCTTCCCTTTTAAAATTTAAAAACAATTTTCAAAAAAATTGTGATTTTATTCATTGAGATACAAGACTAAAAATATTACTTGACGTACGTAAAATCGATCTTTATATTTTTAACATATACATACCTAGTAGATACATGTATAGCGCTTGAAAGTCTTGACATTTGCATCGTTTTAAACCTTCTTGTCGATCCATTATTTGTCTTTCTTGCATCTATATTAACTTTTTTGAGTAGTCTTAAAGGGTAAATAGTTGGTGTCAATTTAAATTAAATTAGAGAGAATCCAACTTTAAACCTATTATAATTCTCACAAGTTAAAATCATTTAAAAAATTTGTAATAGCTAGCGTCTTTAATATTTTTGAATTTTATATTTTAGCTTTCAAAAAAACAAGAGAATAGTTTTCATTGTTTCTCCACCCACCTCAATGTCACTTAAACTATATAACTCATGGTTTTGTTGCTCACATATTTGAGTACGTGCTTTTGAATATCTGTTGGTGATGTTCATCGCAGATGAGATTGATGACTGATTTTTATGTTAAAAAATAGTGTTTTACATAATTTCTCCTTTATATGAACTACAGTATACACCACGTGCAATCATATCATGGTTTGTTTAAATCCGGCAAAACGTTGGTATTTTCTTTTATAGAGCCCAATGTGTCTTTGTCAATTGACATCTGTGCTTAGATCTGTTCACATCAAAAATAAGTCGCGCCTGCACTGACTGCAACTCTATTTATAAAACAAAATTTAATCACCTCTTATCCCTTTTTTTAATCACTTCATCCAACACAAAAAAAAAAATAAAAATTACTAGATTTATAGCTAATTAGCCTATATATACCCACTTATTCAAATAGATAGACAATATCTTTGATGTTGATGTTCCACTTTTTCGTACATGATTTTATTTGTCAATATATATAACAAAAATACTAATTGTTAAACAGATACAATTTGCTTTATTTCATGAATGAAAGTATTTGTTTAATTTATTGGATTATGAAAGTAAATTTTTAATCTGATCATGAAAGGCATTCAAAAGTGCTAATAATTACGTTTTTCTAAAAAATTCTTTCTTTGTTTGATAGTACGTTACTAGGCGTTGATGTACGTTGCTCTCAGTACTCCCCTATAATTAAATTAAACACATGCCAAGCATTAATTGCATGCAATGCCCTTGTCTGTAATATTATCATATATTCCTACATTAACAAAAAACAGTTTTATAGTATGGCTCCATTGGAGCATTTTCTTCTTCTTTTTTTTTCAAAATTTACATGCTTGTTAGTTTCTGGACTATATATAATTAGTGCACACGTACGAACAAGCACATATTTTCTGAGAGAAATTGTCCAACATTGGAGAACTTAGCAGTCAATTTAATTTATCATACATCTCTTTTGCAAACCCTAATTAACTTTAAATTTAATAAGTATTTTCACTACATAAAATAAAACACTACTCTTTTCTCTTCTTCTTTTTTTTTTTCTAATATACCAACTATATATTTTTTTGAAGTGACATTATATGGAGGTCCTGCCAATCGATAGAGACGAATATAGAATATATTCTCCTCCTTATGATCACACAAATGAAACAAACAAATCCTTACTTCAACCCAACAAAGACTATGCATTGACAAGACTAAGCACATGGAAATTCCTCTTGGTTTAGTGATCAATCAACCTCCATGTGATGTTGATACAAGTTGATAGGACTACGAACCCAGTAGACCAATTAATTATTAGTCACGATCTTTCATTTTCTATTAGTGACGAGTGATCAATTTCTATTCAGTAGCTCCTCTATCATCTGCAATGCAACCCTTTCCTCCTCATTCAACCTCTCATCATCATCTCCCCCTTCCGGCAGCCCCACAATTTCATCCTGTGCATCTAACACAGCCGTTGTTGTAGAAGAAGAAGTAGTAGTAGTAGCAGTAGTACTTTTTTGCTGCGGTGCTGCTTGCAAACTCTTTTGCCCCAGCTCAACCATCATCAGCCAGTTCGAATCAGAGCGTGGCCCAGCGCGCTTTTGCCAAACTCCGATGTGGGAGTTCTCAGTGTCGAGCCGAAGGCAGGTGAGGGAGGGAGATGGGGACTTGCAGCACTTGCGAAGCTTGGCACTGAGGATTGCAGAGAGTGTCGTCGAAGAAGATGATGAAGCTGCAGAGTTGTTGTTGTTGTTATTGTTATTAGCTGCGGCCGTCTCATTTGTTGTGACGGGAAAGTTTGTTTTGGCATTTCGGCCGCTCAACAAAATTGCTGCCTCATCGTAGGCTCGTGCTGCCTCTTCAGCCGTCTCAAATGTCCCAAGCCACACCCTTCTTTTGCTACAACATAAACCATTAGTGACAGTAATTAGTGATGCATATTAGCTAATTAAAGCTATTATAAAATTAAATTGTCACTTCAATCTTTTCCTAGCTATAACCAGAATCAAAGAACATTCTTTTCCTATAACCAAAATCAAAGATTTGGATCAAACTATATATTGTGAGACAAATAATTAAGACCCCATATGCTATAATGGGACATTTTTGCATATAATTAAGAACACATAGAATTAGTAACTAGAAAAGTACGTATAATTAGTATATGTACTAGGCCAGCAATCTAAAAATTGTAACTAGAACTAGAAATTGGTCAGTGAGCAAAGATAGCAAAGTGAACTACGAATGAGTATATATGTGTTGAAGGTTGTTGAGATTAGAGTAATGGAATTAATGGATGACAAAGATTGGAGGGTTGGTAGGAGAAGAAGAATGAAGAAGAAGAAAGAGTTCGGGAGCTAGCAGAGATATATATACAGTAATGGATGACGAATCTCAGAAACCCAGGAGCCCCAGTGACGTTGCCTGACACCTCTGAACTTCTTTGATTGTACCATATTTTGTCAGAGAGAAAGAGGGAGGGAGTCTGGGAGAGGGAGAGGGAGAGGGAGAGAGAGAAGTTTATGGAAATGTCTAAAATGTGGAAGTTGTGGGAGTTGTGTGAGCTTGTAATATGAAATAAACTGATCGACAACTGGACAATAACATTAGTGATCTAGTACTTTTAACATCTAACTTAAAAGATACCTTGTTTTTGGAACCGTAACTTAAAAAATGTATCTTGAGTTCACATCTAACTTAATTTCTACCTCAAATGATCGACATGAGGAGGTGATATCTAAAACGATGTACGTTGCTGTATGTTCATGTTGTGTTTATATCTGAAACGATGTTGTATTTCATAGTTGAGCCCGTAAAAGTTAAGGTTTACTATTTAAGATTCATATTGAAAAAAGTAATTAAGTATAAGTTTGAAATACGTAGTTTTATATATAAATACAAAATCAACATTAAAAAAATCATTAATAATTGGGATTCCGAAAACGGTGAGAGGATACATTTTAAGTTTATACTTTCACAGCTCAAGTCGAAATATATATACGAATTACAATGTGGAGTGTATTTCACAAATTATACTTCATTAATAATATTTAAGATAAGGTATATCTCAAATAATTTTATTTACGGGATCTTTTATGGGACCCACTTCATATAGTATTTTGACGATTTTAACCGTTTATTTTTTAAGTCTATATCAATCAAAGATCATCCTTTTAAAATATCAGATAAATCGAAAACAATTAAACTATCAAACTTTGATCAAATAAATAGACGAACATAATATTTTCAATTAACATTTGAAATGGTGACCGTTTAATTAACGGTAAAACGGTTTTCAATTAACCTAATTATTTTTTGCAAAGACAATCTTTTGAAGGAGACCAAAAAAATAGTCAGTTTCGATCATTAAAATATAATGTGGAGTTGACGTCACAAAAGATCTCCTAAATAGGCGTATTTAGGGGATCTCTCAATGAAAGGGCCTATATATATATGTTTTGGACTAAATTACTAAACCCATCACCCAAAAATTTAATAATTTATATGACAAACGTGTTAACTTAAACAAAAAATCAGGCCAAAGAAACTTTAAAAAGAAAAAGAATCCTCCAGAATCTCAAATTTATGTGATTTGCATGGAACTCATTTTTAATATTTTGTCCAAGACCCCAAAAACCCCATGGTTGGCCTAGTTCAGTTTTAACCAAATGACACCTCATGGAACTCGGAAGGTAATTAAGACTCCAAGTACTATCCCCATTCCCCTCCTTTGGGAGGTACCAAAGAATCAACCCCAAGAGGCCAAGAGGCCAATTTAGCAGTCCCTCTGGCTCTTTGTACTTGGCCACCACATACTAATATATATTGACACAATCCTAGTCTGGCTTCTAGTTCACCTTTATCCCTTGGGCACCAAAAGGGTAGCATATGAAATTTCATATACAAGGATGATCCTCATATCTAAAGCAGTGAATTCTTCACAAAATATCACGTACTTTTTGTTTCTGGTGGACCCATTTGGACAGCTTGATTCTTTCCATGAATGGGAGAGAAATTAAATGTTGATTGCTGGGTTTTGTTGATCACTAGCAAATTAAAGAGAATCAGTTCAATTATATAAGTTGCAAACTTTATTAGGTTGTGGTACGTTTTGCAGCAAGCTAGTTATTTATTTATTTATTTTTTTTATATATGAAGATTGCAGACAGCTGTTACGTTTTTTGTGTATCTTTGAAAGAGGCTTGATACTATACACTAAAGTGGCAATCAATAATTGGGATGAACAATTAAATTCAAGAATGAGTTAAATGCAAACCATTAATTGATATGTTATAACAACTCGATCTACACTTGGGGGAAAAGGTCAGGCAACTTTTGGATCTATGTTCTGGAAGTTATATATTGAACAGGTAACAAAGATAATTATTTATGTATTTGGACACCTATTAATTGCTAGTTGCATTAATTGAACCAAGTAATAATAAATATATATTTAGCTTTTCCGAATTGGCATAGCTTCAATGGTGATGAGATTTAAACACATGATTTTTTTTTATAAGTAGTGGTTAGATTCATCATGTTAATATAATGACAGTGGTATAAATGTGAGGTGTACAAAACTTTTCTTTAATTTTAAAGTACAAATTTTGGTGAATCTGGGACTACATATATGTATTTTAACATCATTTCAATTCAAAAGGCCGGTTTGATTCAAGTTTTGGAGGTCTGAGAATGAGAAATTAATTTCATTTTCATGTTTAGTAAGTACAGTAAAGAAAAATTAATTTCTGGGCCAAGGGAATTTGATGCCCTTATTGAAATTCCCTTATTGAGGAGGAAATGAAATTCTTACTGGAGCAATGAAATTGATTTCCTCCTCTTGAGAAAGTATTTATTGTTTTTTTTTTTAGCAAAACTAACTCTGTTATTATTTCAAAATAAATAATATATTATGGTGCAATTGGAAAACTAACCAAACACAGTATTTATTGCTTCTAATTCTTAGTTTACTTTCTCAAGCTTACCAAATACACGCAGAAAAGTGAATTTTACATTTCATTTTTCCAAAAAAATGCAAAGATATTGATTTCCCAACCAAATGGGCCCAAAAGCTGATCATTAATGGGTTTGAAAACTGCATATCCAGTAAGAGTCAAAGGGGACCAATTAACCTCATGAAATCAATTTCCTTCCCATTTTAAGTATTTTTCCTTTAGTTCTTGGTTTATTTCTTTAAGAATTCGAGACAATGTGTATAATAAAATAGTTCAGAGAGGCAACTAAATTTTTTTTTTTTTTTTTTGGTAGAAATTAAGGAGGGCTTCAGAGGCAACTAAATTTTTAAAAGCAAGCAGAAATGCAACACGTGACTATTTGAGAGTTTCTTCATCTCACTCCATGAAGAAAAATTCTTGAATTCGTCACGAGGTTTGTATACTCTTACGCACTCTACAGTGAGAAACAGAATAAACACTTTATCATATATATATATATATATATGGAGAACAGGATCAAAGCCATGAAAGGCATCTTACTGAAAAAATGTACACGTACTATATATATGCACATGTGTTATAAGCATATATATGTTTGAGACACCGGCCAGGCTCAATCATGCATATAAATCTCTCAGTAGTCTCATTCTTTATTTATTACTGTCTTAATTTATAATGTATGGAACTCCACTCACACTTCTGATATTTCAACACACTAGTACACTAGTACGTGCTGTACTACTGTTGATGAATGATGGTACGTATATATACATACATATATTATATATATATAATTTATATAAACTGGAAGAGGAAAAGCTGTGCTATAATTTGATTCTAATTGGAAATTTTAAAAATTAAAACTCAATTCGACTTAAAAGTGACATTTCGAATGTACAAATATATAAAATACATTGCATTAGAAAAAATATAATAACAGGATCAGCAAGATCAATGAGGACCACCCCTCCAACACAGACAATTAAGTTGGATGATCACATAAAAGTGACACTTTTGTGGGGCTTGCACAAATCCAATGCTGAAGCAACCATATATAAGATAACTAACCTGCAGTGGAATGTGCATGAGCTTAATTGGGGTTGAGGTGGCACGTGTATACTAAGTTAGGCTATGCACCAAAATACCAACCACTGCTACTTACTGATCCATGGCAACTAAACCAAGAAACTCTTGGTTTATGAGGTAGAAGCTGCTCAAAAACATGCTTTTTGGGTTGTTGAGGTTGGAAAGTAGAGGAGGAGATCGCTTCAAGGTTAGTTAACTAAGTTTACCCACAGCCATTGCTAAGAATTTTCCATACCCAATTTCTTTCAAGTCAAAGAGTGTAAGTAGATGACATCTGTAGCACTGCAAATTATGATAACATTTTTCTCCCTGGGCAACTCAACTGCAGAGTCTTAACTCAAACTAGATATATTGAAGGACTTGTATGTACTATAGTGGTTAAGAATATTTATCCCTACATCTGAAATGTTGAGTTAAAATCCATCCTTCCTAATATATATTGTTTGATTAAAATAAAATAAAAAAAGTATATTTTACTACTTTCCAATAGGAGAAAAAAAAAAAAAAACAAAGTAGATTGTACTACTATTTAAGCTAGCTTCATGGGGACAAATTAATCAAAAAAAAAAATATCAATCATAAAATCTCTCCAAGAAGAAGTCCATTCAGTCAAATTATAGCAAGTTTTTGTTTCAATTTTTAACTAAAGAATAAACTAGTTATTAGTCTAATGATATTTCACAATCTAAAATTGGTAGAGGTCCTAAATTTGAAACCTCATTCCCAAATAAAACTAAAAATAGAGAAGAAAAATTTTAAAAATAATGAGAAGAGAGATGTGAGGTAGTGAATAGAAAATGCTATAATATAATTCATAAAACAAAATAGTTTTTTCTTGGATTTAGTATTTAGTATTTTGCATTCTCCCTCATTTCTTTGTCAAATTAATCTCTCATCTCTAATCTTCATATTTTTCTCTCCTATACTTTCTCTTAAACTTTTCATTCGAAAAAACCACAAAGAAAAACAAAAGAATTCTTGATTTCCCTTAGAAAAAATAAAAAAAGACCCTAGATTTAAATAATTATGAAGACCCATTATTAAAGAATTATACAGCTAAATATTCTAAATTTATATTTCAAATAATGTGTTATTACACGTGTAATTTTGTCTTATTATAAAATAATTAAGCCTTAGAGTGAGTCATGTATGAATTAATGAAATACAATCACAACATTTTAGATTCAAATTTGGATTAAATAATTATGAAGACCCATGATTAAAGAATCATACAGCTAAATATTTTAAATTTATATTTCAAATAATGTGTTATTACACGTGTAATTTTGTCTTATTATGAAATAATTAAGCCTTAGAGCGAGTTATGCATGAATTAATGAAATACAGTCAACATTTTAATTATTAGAACAACTACAACTAGATGCATCATTTGAATTTAACTCTTAAGTGCTTATTTGTTTATAGTTGTGAAGAAGAAGAAGAGAAGAATGGGCCCAAGTCTAGATGAGGCCGACTTGGGAATAGATTCTGATACGGGCCAAACACAACCCACCCTTTGGGCTTCTCTTTGCAACACTCTTAATTGGTTTTTATTTTATTTTTTGAGAATGTTTTTCTGCTCAGTTTTTAGTAAAAATTTATGTCATGAAAATGTTGAATTCTACTAGATAAATCATAATAAAAAATGACACATATAAAGCTTAGAGAGTTATAACCTTTATTTTGTGACAAAGTAAGAGACATTATCATGACTCACTATTAGGGCTGGGTTGAATTATCGAAATACCAAAAAATACCAATGTCATACCGTTTCCGATTTTGAAAAATATCAATTTCAAAAAATATCGATACCAAAAAATACCGATGAGTTCAGTAATGGTACGTACCGGTTCACAAAGTCCAGTACCAACGGTATACCGATACCAACTGTATATTGAAAAAATATAATTAAAATAATTCATTTTTATACATTTTTATATTATACCAGTATACCCTAAATAAAAAATACTAAATACTAAATATCTTTCTATATAATTTCTAATTTTATATAATACATTTCTAATTTTCTATAATTTATATAAAACATATATAAATTTATAAACCCTATAACTTATTAACTTATATGTTTTTTAATTTATATAATACATTTCTATATAAAAACTAATTAAAAACACCATAAACCCTAATATTATACTAAATTATAAACCATATATAGTATATGTATATGATATCCCAATATCCCATACTAAATTACTAATTTCTATACCCTAATAGGCTAAATTGGCTAATAGCCTAATAGTCTAATACTATAAATTTATAATTTATAGATTCATAGTTGGTAACTTGGAGTTTGGTATATAGTATATGGTATAATATGGTATAATATGGTAATATTAGTAGTATATTGTATAATATGGTATAATATATTAATATCAATATGGACTATGAAGTTATGGATTATTTCTGATTTATGTAATGTAATGCTCCGAAACTCGGGCCCATAAATACAGTGGAACCTTGTTATTTAAACCCCTTTTTCAAATGATGAGACATGCATATAAACAAAAATAAATAGGTTTCTTTAAAATAAAACATTTATGTAAAATTTATGTATAAGAACGTTTAAACAAATCAAAGTAGGTCTCACTGCCTCGTCTTCTCCTAACCCATAATATCATTGCATAATCATTATCATTTGCAATCTCAAAGATTCAAGTCTAGACTATACCACCTAGCCAAACCAAATTCTAGCAAAAAAATGCATACATGCAAGCAAAGCAACAAATCAAACTATCTAATTTCACTCACAGTTTAACCACGTAAAAAGAATAAATTGCCCTTCACGGTGCCTTTGCTCGGATATCAAATCCGGCAGCATGACGGCATCTGTAATAAGATTTCCCTAGCCGGCCCGCGTACCTATTAAGACCAGACAACTATATAAATACCAACTACAAATACAAATAGGCCATTAAACAATCGAAACGGACAATAATCACCACACATGGTGGATGCCCCTCCTCAAACAACACACAAAACTCACCAAAATGATCTAGAAAGATTCATGAGACCTTAATTGGGCAGAATTGGGTCAAACAACCAATTAAACCACCGCCAAAAGTGGTGGTTCAGATGGTGGCAGCGGCGGAAAAATCTTGAAATTACCCAAAATCAATTTCAATTAATTCTAATTGCACAAAAACAACTCGAATTCAAGTTCAATTTCAAGAAATTCAAAATACGCATAAATCCTAAAATCAAATTTTCAATTTCTCAAAATTGGACGACCATGCCTTAGAGGAAAGATTACCCATACCTCGAGGATCAATTTCCGATCAAAAGCGCGGGAAACGACTCAAATCGGCAGTGGAGTTTGGCTTCCCGAACTCATTGCTCTGACGTGGAGCATCGTATGGACGATCGGAGACCATGGCTAGACTCGTCGTGATGAGAAGAACAAAACCCAGTAGGTCCGGTGTCCCGTCGCCGGAGCTCCAAGGATCGGCCTGAGCTGGTTCGCAGGTCTAGGGAGTTTTCTAGGCTGAACTGACGCTAGGAGGAGGAAGAGGGAGGGACGGCGAGCTCGTCTGGGCTTCGACCTCCGGCAGCCGTCGCCGGACAAGCCCTCATGCGCAGGTGATGGCGGCGGCTACACAGTGCAGCGAGAGATAGTGAAATGCGGGAGGGGGAGAGAGAGAGAGAGAGAGAGAGAGAGAGAGAGAGAGAGAGAGAGAGAGAACCGGGGATAGAGGATAGAGAATGAGAAATAAAACTAACTTTTGGGTTTTTTAAACCCTTCCACGCGAAATTACAAAAAATGCCCCTCACTTTGAACGTCCGTAAAACTCAAACCGTAACTCCGATTTATGCGTGCTTCGTGTTTACGAACTCGTGAACTCGAGACCTTCTCAACAAGCCCAAAGTCAAAATAAAAAACCCACTAAGTTTAAAAGTCAACTTTCAGGTCAAGTCCAATTTAAAACAAAAATTAAAAATCAAACCAGAACATTTTTATTTTCCAAATAAATTCCCAAAATGATCAAAATAAATTCTCAAAATATTTAAAATAAATCTTTGAAAAATACGAGGTCTCACATGTAATTACCTCAATCATAAATATATAATATGGTATAATATGTTAATATTAGTATATGATATTAGCCATTTAGCCTAACAACCTATTAAGTATATGTCTATATGGCCTATACCATATACCTTAAGGTTTAGGATATGATATAAATTAAAAAAACATATAAACTATTAAGTTATTAATTATATACTATAAATTATAAAAAACATATGTAATAAAAATAAAATACTCCAAACTCCAAACCCCAATTGAAATTTGAAACCCTAAAATACCCTAAACCCCAAAGTCTAAATCCCAAAATACCCTATTTATTCTTACAAAATAAAACTTTATTTTTATTCTTTTTATTCTTTTTTCCTTTCCTTTCCCCCTAACCCACGTGGCCCCTTTCTTCTTTCTTTTTTTTCTTTTTTTTCTTCTCTATCCTCCCCACCTTTGTCTCTTTCTTCTTTAATTTTATCCTCTCTTCCTTGCCCCTTCCTTCTTTTTCTCTCTGTGTGTGCGACATCGCGAGGAACATCTCCATTCTCCACGGAACAGCTGCTCTCCACCACAAACCTTGCTTTATCCGTGAACATCTTTGAAGTTTGATCATCATGTCCGGCGGCGACATCGCGATTCCGGCGTCATCGCAGCTGCTCTCCACCACCAACCTCTTCCTCTTGTCAAGCTGGACTCAATGCTGGACTCCGATCATCCATTCGACAACCATAGACGGCGGATCAAAGCTCTAAAGCCGACTCCAGAAGCGATCCACTTGCTCGTGACTTGCCGTCCGGGGCCAACGGCGACGAGACCACTCCTATCTTCCTCCCTTTTCTTCCCTCTTCATCCCTCTACACTTCATCCATCTTACGCCATCAGAAGGCCCGATTTCGTTCTACCACCGAAGGCCTCCGACCGATACCGCATACAACAGAGTCCGACTACCGTCGGCATGGTATCAGATCCCAAATATGCATCTCCACCACCCTTTCGGTCGGAAGTTGGTGTTCCCCAATCGGTTCGTAACCTACCCCTAGTCACTATGCAATGTGATTCTATGGTACAAACCATGAATTAGGTTCTAAAAGTAAGGCATTATTTAGTTATTCACTTGTGATTATTATTATTGTTATAGCCTAGTTTTGGGATTGGCGGTCAAGGAATGTTTCATCACCGATTAGCTGCGGTTCCAATGGTGACGTGAGGTAACAGTGTAATGGCTCAAGGTGGAATTGGTTCGGTAACCGAACCGATTGGCCGGGACTGACCACCGAACCGACGGAGGAGGAATGACACAAAACGGACTGCCGCCGAACCGACGACTGTCGTTTACCGACTTTTTCAAGTTCGGTTGGATTCGATCGGTGATATTGGCAGTTCGGGTTTTTGGTGGTTTCGAGGGGGTGGTATCCAAACCGTTTCCAACCCCTATCTTGTCAATTCGGTTCAATTATACAACCAAAACTGATATCTCACAAATAAACACCGAATCGATCGCAGTTCGGTCGTCGATTTTTTTATTTTTTTTCGATTTAAAAACCCAGCCCTAGTAATGGCTAGGGGTGAGTGTAATTAGTGTGTCTAATCATACCTTTATAGAAGTCATAAATTAAGAGAAATTAGGCCTTCAATAGATTGGTAAAGGAACATGAGATGCCTATGTTTGCCCGAATGTGTATGGCCTGGTTGTGCACCCTTTTGGTTGGGTCCACGTGGAGGGAGTGATAAGGTGGCAAGTGTATGGTTGGAGAGAGTGATAAGGTGGTAAGTGTATGGTGCTTCCATGCATCTTGTAGGCCTAAGTAGGTGGGGGCTCGATTGACTTTGGGCTCGATAGCCTGAGTCTTAGACTTTCGAGGTCAGTGGTCCAAGTTGTGGGTGGTTGTCGGGTTGGATCCAGGATGCCGGATCGGTGTCCAAGGTTGGAGATCGGTGTCTAGATGATGGTTCTGCTTGGTATGGGTATATTTACAAATAATTATTTTAATATATCTAAATAATTTTTTATTTAGTTAATCTCTTGCAAAAATATATTTTTTATTTAGTTAATTTTTTTTATTGTCAAATTTTTTATTTTAATATATTTAGTTAATATATTTAGCAAAAATATATTTGTTTCCATCAATTGTAAATATAATCCTTTATGAGAACTTAAAATTTGACAATCTATCTAATTGACCTACATTGCAAGGTAGATCTCACAATATGCCTTTTACTTTTTCTAAAATTAGGCATCGTCCTGAAATTCTGGAAGTTCGAGTCGATTCTTAAATACGGGGCTCTCGACCCTTCAAATTTCATTATTTGAGCCTAACAATATATATAAGTATTTAAGATATCTCGAGGAGATTACTCATTTCACCAACTCTTAAGGCCAGTGCTGCTAGGCATATCGCAAGAGAAGTTCTCCCTCTCTTTTATATTTAAAAGTTGTGTTTTAATTTGAAAGAGGACCAATATGTTAAAATTGTGTTTTTTAAGAAGTTGTATTTTACTATTAATTAAAAAAAGGTTGGAAAAGGAGCTAAATGTTAAATTATTATTATTTTTAAATAAAACAAAGTGGTGTTAGCTTAGCAATACTGTGATCAAAATGTCTTATGTACATGAATGAGAAACTTCATTAAATATACCTTTTAAATATACCTCATACTTTTTAACCTTTTCCTCCCAACTCTTACTTTTTGACTTTTTGTCCCTGAATTGGACAAAAATGCCCATCTCTCTTCCTTTCCTACCTTCACGACTCTGCAACTCTCTTTCTCTTTTTTTGTTCTTCTTCTTCTTCTGCTTTTTTTTTTTTTTCTTTCTTCTCCTTCTTCATGTATGCAAGTCTTTTTTTTGTTTTTTTCTTCTTTCTTCTCCTTCTTCGTGTCTGCAATTTTTTGTTCTTTTGTCTGCAACTCTCCCATCAACAAATCTATTACTTTTTCCTTTCATGATTAGTTTCATGCAGAGACTCCGATTTGGATTTGCTGGCTTTGATCCGATTTTAGTTATTAAAGATGAATAAGTTATGTCAAAAAATTTCTGTCAATTTTTTCATTTTTAGATCTGACCTGAGTTTGTTCTTTCAAATCTGAAATTTAATGGTCAACGACAAATGGTTGACAAATGGTGTGGTTGACATGAATATGATAAACTGGCTACAATATTATCTAAAATGACTGTAGCACCATTTGTCAACCATGTGTTGATTATTTGTAAACCATGTGTCGACCATTAAATTTTAGATATGAAACAACAAACCCATCAAATCAATTGAACCCAGCAAATCAAACCAGAAAATGAAAGATTAATAAAATTCTCTTTTTTCTCAGACTGTTTTAGGGATTAAGGGCCAGTTTGGTCTTGTGTTAGAGTTTTGAGTGGAAAAAGTGTAGATCAAATTAGAACTACTTATTTAAGAAGTGGTGGGTTTGTGGCAGCAGATCCAAGAAGTAGCTGATTGCTTAGTCAACCAAGTCAAATAGAAATGAAAAACCATAATCTCCTAAAAATATGTTTGGCCGACATAGCTGGAAATGAGAGAAGCAGAGATCGAGAGAGAGGAAGAAAGAGAGGAAAGATAGGTGGGAAGATGTTGTCACAATGATGATGGGTAGATGTTGCCACAGGGAAGAAACATAGATGATGATGATGAGTGGGTGGGAGATGATGAAGATGTTGCTGGAGTTTGGAGGCTGGGAAGATGTTGTCACAAAGATGAGGGGTGAGAAGATGTTGCCACAAGGAAGAAACATAGATGATGATGATGAGGGGGTGGAAGATGATGAAGATGTTGCTGGAGTTTGGAGGCTGTGAAGTGAAGTGAAGACATTAGAAACAGAGAGAGAGAGAGAGAGAGAGAGAGAGAGAGAGAGGGAGAAAGACTGATGAAGATGTTGCAGGAGTTTGAGAGAGGGTATTTTTGTCCAAAAAGTGGTCAAAGAGTAAACAAAGTAAAAGTTGGGAGAGTTGTTATTTGCACTTTTTTTTTTTTTCCTTTTTGCACACCCCCAATCACTTACTTAATAAATTTACCCTAAAGCCCCATTGTGAAAAAACCTAAAGGACTAACTTATTTACACACACCCATCTTCTTCACTCTTCAGCCTTTTCATTTACACACACCCTCTGCACCGAGCCCTCCCATCGCTGGCCACTTTCCAAGCCAACCATCGTTGGCCACCTCCCGACGAGTAGAGACCACCGGCGAGCTTTCTTCAACGGCGCAGACCCCCACCCTCCTTCCACCACGCGACCAGGCGCCCCACACGTCGCGAAACTAGCTTAGAAAACAGCCCCCACTCCTCTGTCTCTATCTGGTCCAATCGACTACACACCTCATCTCTCTTTCTCTTCTTCCCTCTATCCTATCTCCCTTTCTCTGTCTCTGTCTTCTCTGATCGACCACCCCAACCCTAAGCCCAGGCCCTCCGGCTTCTCTCTCCTTTCTTCGGTTTGGGTCGTCACCAATTCGTAATCTCTAGCGCCAACTGCATTGACTAGGTTTAGGAGAGAGAAAGAGAGTGATGAGAGAGAGTGGGTTCGGGTGTGGCTGCGGGNTGGGGTGGGGTTGGGTTGGGTTGGGTTGGGTGTGCTGCGCGGTGGTGCGGGTGGCTAAGGTAGGAGGTATGGTGTGTTTGGTGATTTTGAGTGGGAAGTGTGTATTGTTTCGATGTTGGGTAGGGTGTAGAGTTTGATGGAGGTGGGTGTGCAATGAGAAATTTGGTGAGATGTTTAATTTAAAGTATTTTAGTAATGGAAAAAGTGTGTTAAAGAGAAATTTTAAATTTTAAATTTTAAAAGAAAGTATAAGGTGTGTAAAAAAAAAGGTGTGCAAAAAGAAAAAAAAAATGTACAAATAATAGCTCTCTAAAAGAATAAAGGTGGTATTAAAAAGAATTATTTAATGAAGTTTCGTACATTGAATAATACCAATTATGTTAAAAATGTGATTAGGAATAAAGTTAGTTTATTCAAAACATAAATAATGTTAATGTGGGGCCGTGGGGGAGTGTGTGGAGCGCGTAAGCTGTTCAACTTCAACTTCAACAGCGGCCGGCTAAAGCCCAAGAGTCAACAAGACGTGACAGTAACGTGGTGTTATAAAGTAAAGAGATTTGGCACGTGGTAGTGGCACTTTCGATCTTGGATCTGACGTGGGCCACCCTTATCCACTGTCATAATGACACGAAAATCCCAAAGTGGGGCCCGCCCACCACTCACATTGTTTGCGAATCATTTTTCCTCTGTCGGCAAGCTCTGTTTCCAGATTTTTATTTTTTATTTTTTTTACCATTAAGCTCTGTTTCTAGATGAATATACTAAATAGGCACAGAGCAAATTTGGTAGGTTTACACGTGTCGTGTCCAGCGATGATCATTATGTTTGTCTCTGTTCTCATTGATTATGCTTTCAATTCTATTCACCTTTGATTATTTTATTTTATTTTCTTAATGACTCGCATGTAATATGTGATAAGATTTGGGCCAAAAAAGATAATCATGTACCAAATAAGAGAAGGTTGCAAATACTTTTTTTAACATTTTTTTTCTTGAATTAAAGGCAAGAATTCATTGAGAACACTAAATACTACTTAAAAAAAAAAAAAAACAAAATTTATAGTAAAAGTTTGTGTAGTGTTTTAACGCAACCTTTCCTTTAGATTAAATTTTAATTTCTAACTCTTAATTTATAGATGAACAGTTCTACGTGCTAAAATATTAAGCTCTATTGGAAATGAGATCAAAAAGGCAAAAAGAAAAAGTGAGTTGATCGAAGCAATGAAGCTTTTAATATTGCAAATACTCATTTGCTATTTGCTGATTGATCCGCGTCGTCATCAATCAATTGCCAATTGGTGTGATAAATTCGCATGCGGTTAGGGAATAAATAAATATAAGGTATATTGAATTTAGTTACCAAATTATAATATTTTTTCATTTCAACTACTAAAATATTTATGTAATTTCATTTTAGGTACTAAATTTCAGTTTAGGTACCAACTTTAAAAAATAGGTTATATCGAACTGTGACTGTCTAACAGTCATAACTTTTTATTGATTTGTTGTTTTTTCAATATTTGCAAAGCTTAAACTTTAATGTTTAGTCTTTGGGTTATAGGACTTCATCCATCAAATCTAAATCAAAAGTATGAAACCCTTAAAAATTTTGATTTTTTTATAAATTTTAAATAGTCACAATTGTGACTGTTCGACAATTACAACTGTAACTATTCGACAGTCACAACTGTATAACAAACTGATTTGTGACCTGATCCAAAATGTTTTATTATAAGTTAGTACCTAAACTAAAAAAAATTAGTGTCTTACTGCTTTATTAAAAAACTATTGATATTTGGTATTTAATTCTAATTTTCTAATAAATATATATATTTACAGTCTTTTTTTAGAGCGGACGCTCGGATATTTTAATTTACAGATTTTCATCGTCAAGTGTTTGACAATATATTTTTTTTCTTCTCCAATAATTTGAGAGTTGATTTGTGGACTTTTACGTTAGGTTTTAATTTTGAAATTTTAGACAAAGTCTCTGTAAGCTTCATCCTACACTTATAGTATGAAGTAAACCTACTGAGAAATATCCTCAAAAACCATAAGAGGAGACAATGTCAAGCACTTCCTACAGTGCTCGCCTGTTATTAAAAAAACCCATTGGCGAGCACTCGCCGACATTGCTTAACGCTCGACATCAAGTATCCGCAAAAAAGAAAAAAAATACGGGTACATCCTCTCTAGAAAAAATTTGTATATATATCTTTAATACTTTTCCTAATTTATATATATAATTTTATTCAAGTGCAAACGGGTCTGCACAGACGGCAAGTGATTGAGCATATATATATTTTATTTTTTTTTCTCTATGCAAAATGTTGATTCTTTAATAAATTTAAGGTCTATTGACTTTAGGTACCAAATTATAATATTTTTTCATTTCAACTACTAAAACATTTATGTCATTTCACTTTAGGTACTAAATTTCAGTTTATGTACCAACTTTAAAAAACATGATTATATCGAATTGTGACTGTCTAACAGTCATAATTTTTTTATTGATTTGTTGTTTTTTCAATATTTGTAAGGCTTAAACTTTAATGTTTAGTTTTTGGGTTATAGGACTTCATTACTCAAATCTAAATCAAAAGTATGAAACCCTTAAAAATTTTGATTTTTTATAAATTTTAAATAATCACAACTGTGTCTGTTTAACAATTGCAACTGTATAACAAACTGATTTGTGACCTAATCCAAAATGTTTTACCATAGGTTAGTACCTAAACTAAAAAAAATTAGTGTCTTGCTGCTTTATTAAAAAAACTATTGATATTTGATATTTAATCATAATTTTCTAATAAATTAATTGAATATAGACCCCTCCAACTTTATTTTTAGCTTCTGACGTATTGACTTTTTTATTCTTAGATTAGGTAACAAATTGAAAAATTTCAAACATCTCAAATTCTCACATAATTACAAAACAAGCCATTGTCGTTAATAGAAGTAGAACTGTAGAAGTAAATCTAATTCAATCTCTTAATTTTAGGGATAAGTTATTAAATCTAATTCTAATTATTCAAAATAAACCTTCAAGTTTGGTTTAAAAATTTCGTTCTCAATGAATTCAATATTTCACTCTGGTCAAAGTATCAATATAGAACATGCATTTTTCCTACTAATCAAAGTTCATATATCAATTTACCTATATTAAATTGAAATCAAATCCCATAATATTAGTTTATTTACATTGCCTATACAATGACAATTATTTTCAAATATTTACATATGATTTTAAAGATTATCAAATCAAACTAGAGAATGTCTTAGACATCTAAGAAATCTAAAGAAAATTAGCTTGATGTGCCTTTTTAGCATTACTTTTAGAATTGGTAAAAACGTTTTTAGTTGCGTTTGGTAGAAATAAATAAAAGTGCTTATAGGTTATAAAAGCGTTTTTAAGTAGTTTTTTGAGAAGCATTTGTCAGGTGCTTACTCAAGAAACATTTTCAATTGCTTTTACATGAATCGTTTGAAATTTTTATAAAAATTTGTATGTGCTTATAAGCAGAAGTGTTTTTAGCAAAAGCGTTACCGATTATAAACGCTTCTAAGAAACAGTGCCAAACGGACCCGAAGGAAATTACACATTGACTTGCGGATGATGTAAAGTATAAAATTAATTATTTATGCTATCATTATTATTATGTATATCTATAATGACCAAAACTATAGGGTAATTATTTTTTAAATTCAAAAATAAGTTCAAAACTGAATCAATCAATAGTAATAGATACCACCTAAAATAATTTAAAAAATAGTTTAGGAAAACAATAAAATCAAATTTTGAATTGGGCCGACTCATTCAACAACATAAGAAAATATGCTTATGTGAACGCTAATTAAAGGAGTAAACCCACAAAAAAAATATTGTAGGTTAGACTTGAAAAAAAAAAAGTTCTAAGAGGTTGTTTCGAACTTTCACCTAATTTACTATTTTTTTCCAGCCAAAAAAGAAAAGAAAATTGTTCTACTTTTGTTTGTAGCAAAATAAAAGAAACTTATCTTTTTTTTTTTTTCTTGCATGTAGAAACTCCCCATATCCTTTTAGACTTTTAGTACCAAACAAGACTCTTTTCAATTAATAATTTGAATCAAAATATGCATAAAAGCATCCCCAATCCATATGCATCCCGCGTGGAATCAAACCTAGAATTTTTTATGAATATAAAGGGTCCATTTGATTCAAGTTTTAGAGGTCTAGGAATGAAAAATCAATTCATTTTCCATGTTTGGTAAATACAGGTAAGCGAAATCAATTCATGGCCCAAAAGAATCTTAATGAAACTTTACTGAAGCAATAAAATTGATTTTCTCCCTTTTGAAAAATCATTTATTGTTTTTTTTTTTTTTTGACAAAACTAACTCTGTTATTATTTCAAAATAAATAATAGATTATGGTACAATTAGAAAACTGACCAAACACAACATTTACTATTTCTAATTCTTAATTTACTTTCTCAAGTTTACCAAACACAGGATTCTCTTTCTCCTAAAAAATGCAAATGAATTAATTTTCTAATAAATCAATTTCGTGAACCAAACAGGCCCCAGGATCTCTTTTTTTTTTTTGTCAAAACTCAGGATCTCATTCAACCACTCTATATAAATGGAGATTACTGTCATATAATCACTGTATGGTATATAAGCATTTTTTTATCCTTATTAAATTTAAATTTTGATGGACACTTTCTCAAAATGATATCATAACGTAAAAATCATTCAACATAAAGTACATATCTATGGCAATAAACAGATAAAATCATAAAAACCTCAAAAGATATGAATTATTGCATTATAAAAGAAAAAAAAATAAGAGAGAAAAAGAAAAATAAAGAAAATAAAATGGACACCACTGCAAAATAAAAAACAGAGGAGGGACTAACAGCTAATTACTGCATGAGCCAATTATGGAGAGTGAAAGGAAAGAGGAGAGAGGAACCATTCATATCAATCTTTGCCAGTTTGCCACGGGATGCTTTTAATTACTGGTTTTGCGGATCTGGCTCTCTTAATCTCCCTAGATTTTCACATTACGTGGGCGCAGGAGTGAGCTTCAATATCCATTTTATAAATATTCACAGAGCCATTACAGGATCAGATCCTTATAGTCCTCCTCTGTTCTTGCTCTGCTCTCAACTCTTTCAGATCTCTCTTTCAAACCCCAAGTGAGTCCCTCCTCAACTTTATCCAGCTATTTTCTTTGTCCCTCATTAATAGTTGAATTGTCCATCATTATTCAGTAGGATCAACTTTGACACTCACTTGTAATTGCAACTAATTCAAACACTTATTGGGTATTTTTTTCTGTCTGATCTGATCCATTTCTGGTTAGTTTTGTGTTAGTTTTGTGTTACGTTTCGTTTGTTTTGAAATTTTTAGTGGTTTCGGGATTTGATGCGAAGTGGGGTTTTCTCAACTTTATCCAACTATGATAATTTTCTTAGTCCCAGATTAATCATTGAATTGTCGATCACTATTCACTAGGATAAACTTTAACACTCATTTATAACTGCAACTAATTCAAACACTGACTGGGTATTTTTTTCTCTGTGAGCTGATTGATTTCCGGTTAGTTTGTGTTATGTTTCGCTTGCTTTTGGATTTTTTAGTGGTTTCTGGATTTGATGCGAAGTGGGTTTTGTTTGTTTTGGTTGATCATTGCCTGTAGGTGAGAAATGGCGGAACCGGCAGAGCGTTGGCTACATGGGACGCTTCACGCTACGATCTATGAAGTTGATAAGCTGCATAGCAATAGTGGAAATTTCCTCCGTAAGGTATATACTATGTGATTTTAATTTTTTTAATTTATTTATTTTTTAGATCCGAGTTGATAATGGTTATTTGAGATCTTGCTTCAAGACTTTAATTCTGTGACCATATAATTGTGTGTATGCGTGCGTGTTTGTAATACTCATTGGAATTTACAGTGAGCAAGTAGTAGGACTGATCAACTACAATTTGTTTCAAACTATACAATCCAATCTTTTATTTTATGGGTTTTATTGAAAATAAATGAGAGATCCAGACCATTTGGATTTTGGGTTTAGATATAAAATAAAAGTCCAGGACATTATGATATTGTTGAAGCAGGTATTTCTGTGAAATTGGTAGTAACATTCTTCTTCTGAATCTCTGATCACGCAGATTGAGATAACAATATTAAAAATGGAGTTTTATGGTTAATGAAGAGGTTTTTATTTTTTCTATTATTTATCTAAAACAACAAAGAACTTTAATGCAAACAAATTCATAATGTAGTTTTAAGAAAAGAGAACTTATGCTCTAAATCTTCTTACAAATTATATTATTCCTTATTTTAAAGGAAGTGCAAAAAGTGGGTTGTAGGTACACTATAAATAATCAACACTGGCTGTTTTATACCATGCCATTGTTTTATACTTATTGCCACATGGCTGTTATTTCTTTCCAGAGACCTAATTGATAATAATTGTACTTTTTATTTAGTCAAGATCAATGTCTTTAAAATAGACTTGCTCTCTCTCTCTCTCTCTCTCTCTCTCTCTCTCTCTCTCTCTCATGTGCACACACATACACAATGATTGCCTGAGAAGTTAATTATGGATGTATGTTGAATGATACATTTTTCCAAGGTGTGAATTAGAATTCTCTTTGGGTGGGCAGCTGGCTGGGGCAGAATTTTCTTTTTAATATACTTAGATATGTGTATCTGTATATCTATTTATTGTTACATAGATTAATTGTTAACTATTAATGTACAATTATAAACTCTGTGTTTGATATTTTCAGTGTGAAGGTGGTTGTCCCAGTTAGTTAGATTTTGTGCATCTATTTTTGGTTATTTTGTAACTTGCACTGTGTCATATAGCTCTTCAGAGTTGGGTGCTTGATTTACTAAAGGCTCTATTCTCTCATGCATAAGCATGTGGAAGCAGAAGCTTTAACAGACATATGGGAATATTTTGCTTTATAAAGTGGAGTTTGATCTTGTGTTTGAACTTTAAGCTATCCAGTTATTCCAGTGACACGTTTTTAATATGGGATACCGTATATTTGAGTTTGATGTATAGCCTCTTTCATGTTCATTTTTGCTTGGAAGTGCATATGATAGTTGTTAACTTTTGTCTATTTAGTTACTTGGATCCTCATGCCTGTTGCTTAACCAATCTGTTCAGTTTGGAGGTTCTTTTTCTATCCTGGGAAATGTATATTCACATATCTTCCTAGATAAGAAACTCAAAACTATTATCATATTCATTCTCCCTTTATTTCCTTCAATTTATCAGATTGGTAAACTTTCTAACTACATCAAAATTTGATGTCTGTTGCTTAGTAAAAGCTTTTGAGGTTGCTTGTAGGAGGTGCATTGGCACAACATCTTGATAGACTAGAAAATTCATAGTATCAAGATAGTTTATCTTTTTCTTCATACCTTCTTATATCTCATTGATGAAATTTTACCTTGCAGATTGCAGGAAAACTTGAGGAGACTGTTGGTATCGGCAAAGGAATTAGTAAACTCTATGCAACTGTTGATCTGGAAAGGGCTAGGGTTGGTAGGACCAGAGTTATAGAGAAAGAACCCTCTAATCCCAGGTGGTATGAGTCTTTCCACATTTACTGTGCCCATGTTGCTACAAATGTTATATTTACTGTCAAGGAGTCTAATCCTATTGGGGCATCATTAATTGGAAGAGCATATGTACCTGTCGAAGAATTATTGGAAGGGGAAGAAGTGGATAAGTGGGCTGAAATTTTGGATGAAAACAAGGACCCCGTTCATGGAAATCCTAAGATACATGTGAAGCTACAATATTTCCATGTTTCAAAGGACCGCAGTTGGGGTCAGGGAATAAGGAGTCCTAAATTTCCTGGAGTTCCATTTACATTTTTCTCACAGAGACAAGGATGTAAGGTTTCCCTTTACCAAGATGCTCATGTCCCAGATAATTTTATTCCTAAAATTCCTCTTGCTGGAGGCAAGAATTATGAGCCTCACAGATGTTGGGAAGATATCTTTGATGCAATTACTAATGCAAGACACCTTATCTACATTACTGGCTGGTCAGTTTTTGCTGAAATTTCCTTGGTAAGGGACTCAAGGAGGCCAAAGCCTGGTGGAGACATCACCATTGGTGAGTTGCTTAAAAAGAAAGCAAGTGAAGGTGTTAAGGTTCTTGTGCTTGTTTGGGATGACAGAACCTCTGTTAGTTTATTAAAAAAAGATGGACTGATGGCCACCCATGATGAAGAAACTGCACAATACTTCCAGAATACTGACGTTCACTGTGTCTTATGCCCCCGTAATCCTGATGGTGGTGGAAGCATTGTTCAGGGTGCACAAATCTCTACCATGTTCACTCATCACCAGAAGATTGTGGTTGTGGACAGTGCAATGCCAACTGGAGGATCAGAGAAACGAAGAATTATGAGTTTTGTTGGGGGCATTGATCTGTGTGATGGAAGATATGATACACCCTTCCATTCACTTTTTAGGACATTGGATACTGCACACCATGATGATTTCCATCAGCCAAATTTTCCTGGTGCATCAATTACAAAAGGTGGTCCAAGAGAACCTTGGCATGATATTCACTCTCGGCTAGAAGGGCCTATTGCTTGGGATGTTTTGTTTAACTTTGAGCAAAGATGGAGAAAGCAAGGTGGTAAAGATATACTTGTTCAGCTTAGAGAGCTTGACAATGTCATTATTCCCCCGTCTCCTGTTATGTTCCCAGATGACCATGAGACGTGGAATGTTCAGTTATTCAGATCAATTGATGGAGGAGCTGCTTTTGGCTTCCCGGATACGCCTGAAGATGCAGCCAGAGCTGGGCTTGTTAGTGGGAAGGATAACATCATTGACCGAAGCATTCAGGATGCTTATATCCATGCTATTCGGCGCGCAAAGAATTTCATTTATATTGAAAATCAGTATTTTCTTGGTAGCTCTTTTGCCTGGAGTGCTGATGGTATAAAGCCTGAGGACATTGGTGCTTTGCATGTAATTCCAAGGGAGCTTTCCCTTAAGATTTGTAGCAAGATTGAAGAAGGGGAAAGGTTTACTGTGTATGTCGTTGTTCCAATGTGGCCAGAGGGTATCCCAGAGTCAGCATCAGTTCAGGCAATATTAGATTGGCAGAGGAGGACACTGGACATGATGTATAAGGATATTCTTAATGCGCTTAAAGAAAAAGGTATTGAGGAAGATCCTCGGAACTATTTGACATTTTTCTGCCTTGGGAACCGGGAGGTGAAGAAGTCAGGGGAGTATGAACCCTCGGAGACGCCGGATGCAGATTCAGATTATATTAGAGCTCAGGAATCCCGGCGCTTCATGATTTATGTTCATACCAAGATGATGATAGGTAAGTGGCACCATTATAATCTTCATGCAACTTACTTTTGACATATCTTTCCTGTGAATTTATAGTATCATGAATGTTGCTATTTATCCAACATCTCCACACATGTGAGCTAAGCCCTACTCTCAATTGAACTCAATTTTGTGTTCTATGTTCAAATTTCAGAATTGATCTTAGTTTTTTGGTGGTTATGAGGACAATTTATAGTAGGAAATATGCAAACAATTTTTTTGAGTGTTGATAATGTAGCTAGTGCCATTGTCTACTTGTTGATCCTAATTCAAACATGGGGATGCTTGTTTAGTTCTAAGACGTTTCTCGTTATACAAATACAACTTTATACAATACAATAGCAATACTAGGTAGTCTAGTGGAGAGAACTATATGAATCTTTCTATCAGAGTATCGTATCTCATATAATAAATAATAATGCTGATTCCAGTCTGCCCATTTTGATTACTACAAATCACATAATTGACTCGCCCTTGCGTTTTGCAGTTGACGATGAATACATCATTATTGGATCAGCCAACATCAACCAGAGATCAATGGATGGTGCCAGGGACTCTGAAATAGCCATGGGAGCCTACCAACCATATCATCTGTCAGTCAGGGAGCCTGCACGTGGTCAGATCCATGGTTTCCGTATGGCCCTTTGGTATGAGCACCTTGGTATGCTTGATGAGTCCTTCCTCCAGCCAGAAAGCCAAGAATGTATCCAGAAGGTGAACCAGATTGCTGACAAATACTGGGATCTCTTTTCAAGTGAAACACTTAACCATGATCTGCCCGGTCACCTGCTTCGCTATCCAATTGCAATTACCAGCGAAGGAAGCGTTGTAGAATATCCAGGATTTGAATTCTTCCCTGACACCAAGGCTCGTGTCCTAGGGGCCAAATCTGATTACCTTCCTCCGATCCTTACGACTTAAAGAGTGCTTTTCACTTGGTTTTGTCAATGTAAAGACCTCTTACATTGTCTTTGTTTTTACACTACTTTTTTGGTAGTAGATTAATAAATCTCTCTTTGTCACAACCTGCAGAGATGTTATTAATGGCAGGATATTCATAGCAGGTTTTATAGTGATTTGGTAATGCTGTGGCGTGAGTTGTTGCTGACTAATAACTTATAAGCTATGTATAATTAGTGCATTTTTTATTTTCATTTTCTAATCTCGTATCTCACCCTAGTTTTGTGCTCATGCTTGGCTTTAGTATCTTTCTGTTTTTTGTTTAACCAAGTCCCTAGTATAGTAGTATCTTCTTGCTAAGCATATGCATTGTTTCTCGACTTTATTGTATGGGTTGAGGATGGTTCTTTATGATGGCTATCTGATCTACTTTTGATGCTTAAATTTGATGAATAAAGTATCTCTTCTAACCAGAAAGAAAAGTCCCTACCAAGTACCAACTCTTCTTGTGAACATGATCAGAATCTTTGCTTTTTTAACTTTTTGGTTTAGACCAAGTTATTTAAGCGGGGTGGGGTGTATTCAACAGTAACTTGTCTATCATAATCCACCTAATTTCCAAATATTGACTCTTTAATAAAAATAAAAACTTAGGCGAACAAACTCTAGAAAAAAAAAAAAAAAAAAAAAGTAGGTCATATTCTTATATTCATGGTTTCCACTTTCCAGTGGGATTGATTGAAAAATGCACGGTCTCAATCCAAAAAAAAAAAAAGCCAAACAATACACAAACGTGACACGTGTAGACGCAAGTTGGCAGACAAGTGGAATTTCGGTTGCACCATAAAATCGTACTGTTCACGTGATTGATTGGACACGTGGTTGGCGGCTGTTTGTATTCCGGCAAAGCTCTAAAACTTCATTTTCATTTTTTTTTCCTCTTTTTAGCATAAACTTGATCACTTCTCGTGGGAATCATTTTCAGTGTCATTTATTATATTACAAATCTGAATTTTTATTAAATAAGTGAAACAATTAATGAATCAAAATAGAATTTTAAAAAAATCGTATACCAAAATTGAACTACATATAAATTAAGTATACTAAATCTATAATTTTCTCAATTTTACATATATAATATTTAAAAAGTGAGCTAGAAAATAAATGACAATATATGTGTCAACATTTTACATATATATAAGAAATCTTAGGCGTCAAGAGCATGCAAGTGAACCCCACAACTTCCCTCCAACGTGGCTACATTTCATTGGACACTAAATCAATTAACTTTGCACCCCTTCCCACACGTTATCCGAACTACAAATTTAAGTTTCCTAAGTCCAACAAAAGTTTGACCAAAAAAGAAAAGAAAAAAAGTCCAACAAAAGTTGACTGCTTACCTCATCCCACAGACCCTATGCCTTTCTCTAACTTTCTCTAGAGAAATACAGTAAACCAAAACCACTAAATCCAACCCAAAAAACAATTCCAACACTTCTTCTTTCTTCCTCAGCCCCTCAAACATTCAAAAAGAGAAGAAAAATCCAGATGCTTACGCTTGTTAACCTACCCAGCAACCCAATTCTCAATTTAATTTTTTATTCTTTCCACATTAATAACTAAATCCCCATTTGTTTATTTATTTTCAACAAAATAAATTCTTCTCCTTTTTAGTCATATGGTACAAAACAGAGTCCCTATATATATGTCAACCTCCTGTACATTTCCTTCTGTACTCACAATTAACAATTACAAACACCAAACCCTCTTCTTTAGTCCCTGTCTCTAGTCCTTTCTTTGCTTAATTGTCCTGAATTTTGTCCTGTAATTTTTGTCCCACCATGTCTTCTATGCTAAGCTCCCAAGGTTTGGTCCTAGCAACAGCCATGGTTGTCTCTACCACCCTGGCCTTTCTTGCTTTCTCTAGGCCAAAGACTTTCTCACAACCCCAAATTTCCAAGCAGCCCCAAAAGAAAAGTTCTCTGCGCTCTTGCTTGTCTTCAGGTACATGGGTTTCTCTTATAAATCAATTCTCTTCTTGTCCTCTTTGCTCTGTGATTTTTTGTTTTTGTTTTTTTAATTCTGGTGGCAAAGATTTTATGGGTCTCTGTTTGTTTTCTTTAGGTGAGAAGAAGAGGGAGAGAAAGAAAAAGAAAGTGCATTTTGCTGAGAATGTTGAGGAAAAAATTGTGGAAGGAGAGGAGTTCAGAGAGCAGCTGAAGAATTATAGCATAGCTGAAAGCAGTTGCAGAACCGAAATTCGAGGAATTCCTGAAAATCGAATTGCTTTGTACAGTGGAATTCTCAAGGATCGTGTGCAGAGGATGGAGTGTTCCCATTGATTGCTCTGGAAATTTTATGATTTCTCTTGTTTTTCTTTCTTGGCTGACAGAAGAAAAGTCTTGGTTTTCTGTGGTTGTAACTTACTACTTGTCAATACACATAAGTGTTTTTTTTTTTTTTTTCTTGCCAAATCTGGTTGTAAATACTTGGAACTTTGCCCAACTCATGGGCTTTTTTTATTTATTTATTTTTTAATGAGAAATATTGTTCTACCATCAAATGTACAAATATTTAAGGTTAATTCATATTTCTGATTCATGTATTTATGGTCAAATCTTTCATTCATCATCCTTCCTTTCTCCTTGTAAACAGTCATATCACTCATCAATGTGAATCGTCTCTGAAAATTTTGTCTAATATGTGAGCACTGTAATGATGTTGTGGAAAACATACAGAGGGCCATTTCTTTTTAGTTTGTAGCTTAAGTGAAAGGCTGTAGCAGAAAGTTTTGGAGCTAATCCAGAGATGATCTTGTGCCTACTTTTTGATAATAAAAATACACGATTCTCTAATTGGAATAACCCATCATTTGTGGAGGGAAGAAAATGATACAAATTTGCAAAATAGATAAATTTGATGTCAATAAAACATGGAAATTTGTATTTGATCGATGATAAAAATCTGAGAAATACATGGATGTCAAATGATCTGTTGAAACTAGTCATCTAAAATTTATAATATTATATTGTTATTAAGTATTTTTTTTAGAGATAATTAAGCTTAGATCTTTAAAAAAATTAATTTTTAGATAGAAATCGAAAGTATTTTAAAATTTATAAGTAGATCTTTTTAATTCATAATAATTTATAAAAATTATTTTAATTCATAATAAAGTCATTTAATTTACAAGAAAATTATTTTAATTTATAATAAAGTCATTCCTCGATTTGAAGGGTATTTCTCCTAATTTGAAAGGTTTTTCCCCTCCTAAGATGTAGAGTGAACTTTATAGAGGCTGCATGTTAGGTTTTAACTCCGAGATTTTGGACAGAGCCCAAAATCTTGGAGTTAAAACCTAACATAAAGCCAAAGAAAAAAATAAAAGAGCTTAATTAAAAACTCTAAATCACTATTGGTCTTAATCTAAGAAAGACTCATAAAATGGACTGGACTCTAAATCTCCCATCAATTGTTGTTAATGAAATTTGAACTCGTGACATACTCTGATGAAGAGAGACATGACGTTATCCATAAAACCAAATGATCATTGGCTTGGCTTATCAAATCATTTCAAATGCATTGTATCTAATACTTTTATAACAGTAATCTAAGAGTTCCAACTTTTTTTTTTTTCCAATATTTATTTCTCACTTTATGTATCGTTATTTTACTGGATAAGGTACTTCATTTTTTTTTAAGTTTTATTTTTTAGTGTCCAATGTATAAATGTCATATAAATTGAGAAGAAAAGTTGAGAAAAAAAATTAAAATTCCTAGAACTACTGTTTTTATGATTTTTCTAACAAATATAAATCTACAGTCAAAATTCAAATTCATTTTTTTAAACTCATGCAAACCCCTAATTATAAGTGCTTACTCGTCATATCTTTTATTGTTCAACTCTTTATATGACATGAAGGTCCAAAATTTTTACTTATTAGCTTGATTTACATTAGAGTTTTATATATTAGTTTAATATACATTGTTGGTCCATTCACTAATAATTTAAATTTTTGTAGTTATGTACTTATGTAACATTATTTTTTATGCCAATAATTATTTGGTATAGTTGATAACACTTAATTTCTATCAGAATAAGTCATTAGTTCAAATCTCATCAAGGCTAGTTGCTTAATACCCTCTCATCAAGGTCCGAGATTTTTGGTGTCCTTTCCAATTAGAAATTAATTCGGACCTCACAATCACTAAACACTAATCAATATGCTTTTTCATGGTTTGATATTCTTAAAAAACAAAAACAATTGTTAGAATTCAATCATTGAATGCAGAGTTGTGGGTGGGGATGAATGGATGATGATTTTAGAAGTAGCCAAGCTGCCCAACCAAGTTGACCAAACCAACTGTATTTGCCAATCACATGTGTCTTTGGTCTATTATTTATTTTTCGTTCAGACTTTTCTTCATATTTATTTCTTGAGCAAAAAGGGGTGGTTGCGGGCTTAGAATTTAATTTGTAATAGTGTCATAGACTCATAGACTCATAGACGTGTGGCACATATGCATAAAGGGGGTGGGTGGGTGCATAGAGGAAGAAAATAGGGCCCAAGTTGAATCTGGGCATTAAGGACCACAGAAGCCAGAAATCTTTGTACTTTATTCAATTCGCATTAACGATTATAAGGTATTGGTCATGCATCCATTATTAATTTACAATAAGACTCAAATTACCAGATTTTTTTTTTAAATATTAGTCGCAAAAAATGATGTTTAGAAATTAAAACTGAAATTAGAATGAATAAATGAAATATTGTTATATTATGGGATTTTGTAGTTTTTACAGTAGAAAGCTTTTACTCCATACCTAAAACCAGAATTCAAATGAGTGACTACATTCTATACAGTACTGTTTTGCTAAAGGACATATTTTGAACACCAATGGATACTGATTAAACCCAATAGTTGCACTGAAAACATTAAGTCAGTGAATTAATAATTTCAATAGTGAATTCATATGTAATTAAATTACCTTCACGGTTGTTTTGAACAATTTCAACATTCCTTATAATATGGCTCAACACGCATATACCAACAAGGCAACAACTCCATCCCATTGAGTTGACTAGAGACCATAAGATCACTAGCTGCTAAATAAGCTAAAAACCCACCACTACCTGGATCCTCTACCAGGCAAAAGTATACCAGACTTGTACCCAATTTTTAATCTCAGCCCTTGAATCATGTTTGATGTCATCGATTAAAGAGGGAGAGTATGGGAAGAAGTGGGTTTTAGACTTGGGGACTCTGCTTACACCACCGTCATTATGCCGAGAGAGAAAGGAAGAAGGAACAAAATGGTAGGAAGTGGGGACTCTGGAGGGTGGTCGGAGGAAAGGAAGGGCTAGGCAGTGGACTCATGTTTTTTGAACTTTTTTCTTTTTTAAGTTTTTAATATTATTTGGGGAAAATAACAAGTTTAGTAATGTGGCAACATCTCAATTATAGAAAAAAACTGAAGGGCTTAGATTATAAGTCAAGTACTAGTCTGGTACCAAAATTCTGGTAGAGGATCCATGTCCAAAATTGAGAGCCCTTTAAAGAGGCTATTGGAGTATGCATTTTCTCAACATCTTCTCCAAATTATTTAAGGAGTTAAAGTGGAGAGGCAATAAGCTTTTTATAAAATTAAAGATTTGAAACATGATCTCGTTTGAGAAAAATTATTGTGTATTTGATATATGGTCATTTAGTATAACCAATCAAATGTATCATAATATAAGTAAATATTATTAATATTATACCCTACTAATATAAATATACCATCCAAAAATATCTTTACATTTTGGATTAGTTATACCATATGACGGTATATCGGATACACCTAATATTTTTTTCTCGTTTGATACATATGATTGAATTTGATAAGATAAAAGGGTAGATTCATGAGTATTTAAAAAAAAAAAGATGAGAGGAAGATGTAGTAGCTATAAGGGGAAACTTATCCTCAATACCACCATTTTTGTGAAAATTAGAAGGAATAAGTTTTCCCTTATAACTAGTCCGTCATTTTCCAATCTTTTTTTCCTTTAAATTAGAAGGTATGACAACTCTGTCTTTACTCCAAATAATTTGAAGTTTCTGTTGGATTTTTGTCTATTTATTTTTACTTTACTTTTGATTCTTATTAATATTTAAAATGTGTCAGTAAATGAATTATGGATGCATTCTACATTGTGTGTTTGTGGGGTCACATGACTCACTCTCATCTATAGGTTTATAATACCCCTAGAATCTTACATAGCTGAGAGTGAAATAAGTATTAGTGATCACATCAAAGAATCCATTTCCGCTCCAAAACCTATCCATTATTAACATTTTTGTTTGATTTAAGATTAAGGGACAGTTTGGTATTACTGTTAAGTAAAATAGCTATGAAGTAAAGTCAACTGTAAAGTAAAGCAGTTGAATTATTAATATTTAAAATGTGTCAGTACATGAATTATGTATGCATTATACATTGTGTGTTTGTGGGGTCACATGACTCAATCTCACATCTATAGGTTCATAATAACCCTAGAATCGTACATGGCTGAGAGCGAAAGAAGTATTAGTGATCACATCAAAGAATCCATTTCCGCTCCAAAACCTATCCACTATTAACTTTTTTGTTTGATTTAAGATTAAGGGCCAGTTTGGTATTACTGTGAAGTAAAATAGTTATGAAATAAAGTCAGCTGTAAAGTAAATCAGTTGAGTATTTGATAATGTGAGACCCAAAATTTTCCAAATTTATTTTGGAATTTTTCTTTAATTTCTAGAATTTTTCTAGAAATTTGTTGGGCAGAAAATCATATTTTTCACCTTAGGCTTTAATTGTTTGACCAACTTTGACTAGAGTTTTGACCCAAGTTAGACCTTTAAAAGGTGGTACTTTTACTCACGAACCCAACGGAGCAAGTCTCATATTATTCCGAGTCCGGGAGATTATTTTATTAATTTCCCAAATTTTTTTTTTTAAAGCATTTTATCCTAGTTTGTGGAGCTTGAAATTTTCGAAATTTTTATAAAGGGCAAATTGGTAATTTGACCTCATAGTTAATTAGTACTAGTCGATACGAGTCCATAGTATTTTTCTGAGTCCCGAGTTATTTTTAATTAATTTTTGAAGTTCAGAAAAATAGGAAAAAGAAAATAAAATAGGAAAAACACCAGATCGCGCCACGTGGCACGATCTGGAGCGTCCAACAATGCATGGCAGCAAGATCTAATGGCTGCATGTGCAGCCAAGTGTCAAAGCCTTCGCCACGTGTCAATTTCTCATTGGTCAAAGTTATGACGGTTGACTTGAGTCAACCCGTTCAACTCGGATGAGTCAACCGAGTTGACTCACTCACCCTCCCTATAAATAGTGGCGTGAACCCCAGCTGATCCTCACAAATTCAGCCGCACGCTTCCCAAGAGAGAGCTTCTCTCTCCTCTCTCCTCCTTTCTCTCTCTTCTTCAACCTTGTTTCGAGTTTATCTTGAGTTCTGGAGCTCCGATCGACGATCCGATCTCGCCTACGCGATCGTGGCGACGAGCTCTTCAATTCTAGTAGTATGAAGGCTATGTTTTGGTGAAGTTTTAAAAAAATCATTTCTGAGCTCCATAGGTAATTTCTTGATCCCTGTCGAATTTCTGCTAAAATTTTGTTAAATAAATCTCTTGTTAATTAGGCTATTTTAATCTTATTATTTAGCAAATCTAGTAGTACCGAGACTCTGCTCGTGGGAAGTCTTCAACATGTATACCCTTAACCCAGCTTATTTAATTTGCTGTTGTTTAAGTGGTAGTTATAGACGAAACGCCATTTAACTGTTGTTATTAAATGAACTTAATAAATATTGAGGCCATATCAGTGGTAACCAAATAACGTGATGACTAAGGTCAGTCCATGAGCATACAAGCGTTGGGTACTGAGCCAGAGCTCCCTCGATCAGTTTCCCCATGCACTGACCTGGTCACGTTGTAAGGTTCATATCTGATCAACCTCCTCGACAATAAATTAAAATAAACTTTGAAACCACACGGTCTAACATGACTGTCTGCCTTGGGGAGCAGAGTCATGCCGGATCAAGAATTTAGAGAAGCCTAGCAAGTTACGCTAGTGCCAAACCTCTAAATTTTACCTGGTCTTAACAGACAAGGTCGTGAATACGTTTAGTACGTTCCTAATAGCTGTCGTCGGATTCGGATCTGCAGTTTCCCAACATGTACAAGTGGGACCCAGACACAAGAAAGGGATCAGGCAAGGGACACACTTTGGTAAAACAGGTAGGGGGAAGGTACCATATCCCGGTTATTGGATTTCCTGCCTATTTTCGTACTATATGTATATGAAAATGTCTTTCACAGAGAATGTGCATGATTTTTGTATGGCATATTTGTGTGATTTTCTGTGTGATACCTTGGACGACCTGAGAGTAACGGGCACGTGTTGTGACCTTGGGTTTCGATCCCCTAAACCTCCGGAGGGGTAAGTACGGACTGGTTAGTCGAATGTCCTTCTGGGGAGGCTAACCAATGTGGTATTACCAGGTAAATGGATACTCTCACCACAGTATCGAGGTGGTGGTTGAATTTCCGATACTGGCGGTTGGCCTGTATGTGATCGGTCGCAGGTATGTTTCTGAACTATGTCACGTGACAGGAAGGATTTTCACTGAAAAAGATGTATGAGCATGCAAAGGCTTTACTCACTGATTATTGGCATAATTACCTTTATCATTACTGGCCTTAGTTACAATATTATTGGTATTGATACCCTGTTTTTGGGTGTACATTGCTTTTAAGCTGTTTTCCTTGAAATCCTATATTTTCGAGTATTGTTTCAAACCTAACCAGGATTTTCCCTCGAGGGGAAGCGATGAACGTATGTGACGCTTACCCCCTACTGTACTCTTGTGAGTGCAGATAATCCAGTTGTTGGAGACCAAGATTGAGGTCGTGGGTGTGGCACTTGCAGCTTGTCAGTTTCAGTCTTGCTATCTGGTTTAGATCCTTTCTTTGGATCCGTGGTGGTGTTTCTTTTTCATCCTCGTAGGTGACATATCCCGATGGCTATCCATGAGTCCAATTTGTTGCACCACTTTGTTGAAGACTGAATCACTCTGGCGTGGGTTGGACTATCTTGACATATCTGTTTATCTACTGTTTACTATGTAGCATTAGAGTTAGTGTATTTGAAACATATAACCCTCACGGGTTGGTACTCTTTACTATTATTTATAATATGAGGCATTTTCAGTAATTTCTTCCGTTGTATTTTTACTACTCTGATCCAACCCGGGTTCTTCAATAAAAAGGGCTTAACTCGTTTTAGAGAGCTTGAGAATATAATACTCGGGGTAAGGGGTATTATAGTCTCAGGATCTTTAAGATGGGTGCCGCTGTAGTGTTCCCAGTTTCGGGGCGTCACAGATAAACTATGTTTTCAAAAGTGCTGTGAATACAAAAAACAGTATCAAAGTGTTTGATAAATGTTAATGTAAAAGTGTTTTGACTGTGTATAATTAATAAAATGTACATAATGCTGAAAGTGTTTTCACTTATTTGTTTGGTAAAAATAAAATATTTTTTTACTTGTTTTTCAAATTTGTGGCTACAAATTTTTACTAGCATTAATTTTTTTTAATAACAACATTATTAAATAAGTATGCCAATTTTTTTTAGATATATTATAATTTTAATAGTACAAATAAAATATCATAATTAATTATCACAATATAAAATATAACTAATAATGAACATATTTTTTAATTTAAAATAAATAAATAAAAATTATATAAATCAATAAGGGTATTATGAATAAAATAAAATATTCATTGTTACTGTGATTTACTGCAGTTTTCAAAAATATTTAGAAATCTGATTTTTGTTTTTGTTGTGAGGAGTTGAGAATTGTGGAAAAAAAAAATTTAAAATTTTTTTACCAAACACTAAAACTACTGTAAGTAATTAAAAATTGTCATTCACAACAATTTTTGAATCCTCTATTGCAATCTCAAACGGAGTGTAAGAATATACCATTTATTGAATGGACCGACTTGGCCCAACTCTAGAGATGCTTGGCCGGATGTGAAATGACTTTTGTAACTCATTTTAGATGTGAAATGATCCAGATATCTAGAAAAATCAAATAGTTTGAGATTTGAGTCTGTTTTGTTGAATAGATTGACATTAAAGTTGAGTAGGTCAATATGTTTAGAGAATGTTAAAGTTAAATAAATAAAAATTAGAATCAGCCTGATTGACCATGTATATTTATATGAGGGGTATGTTGATCCAAAAATGTCCAAAAGGAGCATAAAAGTAATGAATTTTATTTTGAGTTTGGCCAAAATTACATAATTACATGTAAGAAGTCATTCATTTTGACAGCAAATCACAGTTTGACATGTGTCTAAGAATACTCATGAAATTAAAAATAAAAACTTTATACATGTGTCAAACTGTAATTTGGTACCAAAACAAAAAAGAAAGAATTATTCATCTTTCATTGTCCTTGTGAATAGCTGCACGGAAAGTAGAGATACAAGTCCCACGTAAAATAATTAAATGGTGGGAATCGAAACGCCACTCACCAAATCCCCATTATATAAACCTTCCCATCTCACTCGCACCCTTTTTTTCTTTCATTTCCAAATAATTGCCAGAGAAGAAGAGAGAAGAAGAGGCAAAAACAGAGAATCCAAAGGGCCATCCCTTCTGGGCGTTGTTGCTTCAGAAAGTGGGTGCCTTTGGGATTCGATTTCAGGATTGAAAGCCAGTCTGCGACAGTGAAACAAAACACGGAAGACACATATTCTTCTCACGGGTCAGTCTCTATGTTATCAAGCTTTTCACTTTTTTTATTTGTCTTTTATAATTTCGTGTTTGAATTCAGACCCATATGTGATATGTGTTGTTTTTTGTTTGGATTCTCAGAAGGGGCTCTCTGGTTTTTCTTTCCTGTAATCGGGTTTCCATCGGTTTTTTTGTTTTTTGTTGGATTGATTTGGTATTCCAGTGCGAATCCTTGGCAGTAGATCTGATATTGCTTTCTGGGTCTTCCTTGTATTGCATGCATGGGGTAAGTTTTCTGATTGCTGTTCTGGATTTGGAAAGTTCATTTGGATTGCGTGGTTGAATGGGTTTTCTGGCTTTGATGTTGTGTGGGTTTTCTTCGTTCTGTATCTGTGTGAATCAATTAGATACAATTGTAATTGATTTGAGCGTGGGGGTGCAGTTAGTGTCAGAGAAAATTGAGGAATAGGAAAAATATCGTATATTTGGGCTTGAAAATTGATGAGTGCAAATGGGATTTGTGGGATTTAAGGATTTATATTTCATGCATTTTAGCTTTTAGGAATTTGCCCAACTTAGTTTAGTCTAGTAAAATGATTGTATATGGTTCAGTAAAGCTAAATGTTTTTTCTCTTGCAAACAGTCAAAATTGGGAATTGTGTATTCTCTTGGGGTCGATAGGAAAATAATAATAATAATAAGAAGTCAATTCAGTTGGATTAAAATCTGTAGAAGGCACCATTCGGTAGAGGTTCAGATGTTCCTCGGATCCTAGGGAACCAAAGTTTCAACATTCCTTCGGCATTTAGGAGGATAATGGTTATCTTTGGCTAATTTGTAATAGAGCGGTTCCATATAGAGTCTTTCATTAAATTGGCTTTTGGGATTTGGCCATAAGCATATCCTGGTGAAGAAGTTTGGTGATGCACTTTTGGCTTTTCCTGACACCAGGAGCTGGAACTCTGTTAATGTGCTGCCATTGTGTGGTTTGTAGCAAAGTATCACATGGTATTTGACTAGGGGTTTGAATTTTATGATTTTGTTTAGGTTGGATTTCATGTTTAGTTTGTGTTGGTTGGTACTGTTAAATTGTATGATTATCCTTGATTTGTAACAGAATCAGATGTGATTTGTAACAGAGCAGTGGTTGTCTAGCATGCCAGAATAAACCCGAACTGGTTGCTTCAGTGGATGAACCACGGCCACCGAAAGGATTATTAAACCAAGGTCAGACCATAGGAAACCCTAGTATATCAGAAAACTTCTGGACCAGCAGTACATGGGATATGGACAACAGTGCAGTTCAGTCACAGGGAAGCATCTCGTCAATCAGCACAAACCAGACGCATGATCTGCATGGTGGCTCTGGCAGCAATAACACCCCTTCTGAATTTGTAAATCATGGCAAGTTCTTAGTTGCTCCTTGATGTTCCAATAACTCTGTTTGATTTGCATGCCCATATTCCTGAGATAGTTTGTGTACATTGGAAAGTGGGTTTAATGACTCACCATCAGGTGGGTCTATTGGACTCCTCATGGACATTCAAAAAGGAAAGAGCTGCCTTGGCAGTATAATTACCTGTAATGGAGTCAATCAAATTATGTGTTACTATCAGTCCGTTTCCCAATTTGTTTCACCTTGTATACTATATCACCTTGTAGAAATGATCTTGGAAGGTTTTGTTTACAATTCTTTCCATGATTTCAAGAATGGTATTTCACTTTGTGTTCTAGTTAGTTTGTATATTCGTATCTTACTCTTGCGTAGCTCTTTTTGCCTTGATGAATGTGTGCATGTATGGAGCCATGTTAAAGTTATGTTACATGGGGTCTTCGCTGCAGGTCTTCTTCTCTGGAACCAGAATAGGCTGCGTTGGGTAGGGAATAAAATGTCCATCAACCGGAAACAGCAAATTCGAGAGCCAAAATTAAGGTAATTTTCTCCTAGGGTTTTTTATCTACTCGAGTTTAATGGACCTCTTATGTTTTCTCATAAAAACTGGACCTGTTATGTTTAGATCTTCCAGAAAGACCCATATAACTTGTAAGGTGTAACCAGATACATGTGACATTAGCTAATATTGAGTTTGTTTTTTCTTTTCTTGGTCTGAAATTAATATAACAACCCGTATTTTGCTTCCATTTTTTTTGTTTTAAAAAATGAAAAGTCAAACAGAACAATTTGTTTTTTCTTTCACGTTAGTTGCTAGACTTTGTCTTGCATTTCTTTATTCTTAGTTGCATTGCATGGAGTAAGTGGGGAAGTTGGTTTTGAATGCATACTTCATTCTCTCTAAAGTAGGCATTGAATATTCATGAATACCTTTCTGTACTTTGTCAGAACTCATTGTCTCATCAGCCTCGTTAAATCGTTCTACCTTTGCAGTTGGAATGCGACATACGAAAGTTTACTTGGGAGTAACAAGCCTTTCCCTCAGCGTGTCCCTCTTGCAGTGAGTCTCTTCCCCTGCAAGCCTATGATAATCATTAGAAACACACTCTATCTAACTCTTTGCTGGTCTTTAAATTAACAGGAAATGGTAGATTTTCTTGTGGACAATTGGGAAGTAGAGGGGTTGTACGATTGAGCAACTGGGGTACTAGGAATTTTAAAGTTGGCTAGTTACCAGGTTCATCCAAGTATTTGTAACATTTTTACTGCCTCCTAGCAAATAGGAAGCAATAGCATGGCTTGTACATCAACTACAACATCATTTGTTCCTTGCTTGTTCTTGTACTTGACTCTCACGGGCTTTTAGATGTGCCCTTGTTTTGCATTTAAACTAATTTATAGGATTGGCTTCTTCCACTGTTCACAGTGGGAGGTTTTGCAAAAGTTCTTGATTTCCTTTCTTTACTGTCTGAATAGCACAGTACCATTTAAACTACTGCAAACAGCACATTCATACCAGAAGTGTCCTGGAGTAGATTGGAAGTACATGCTCCAATTCTTGTTTTTATCCTTCAAATTGTGCCATAATTTTAAGCTTCACACTTCAGAGTAAAAAACATCCCCATTGTCTAAAAATGAACAAGAATTAGAAACAGATTACTTGTATTATGAATCAAGTGCTAAAGTAGCTAAATTGGGGCCAATTTGGATTTAATCCGGTTGATTATCATATGATTCACGATGGAGAATGTAATGTAAAATTTTTAAGTTATTTTTGGGTCCCTTTGAGTTTGTTTAATGGATTACATAGTTTTTTGAAACGTGTAACCCCTGATTTGTGGTTATAGGTTTCTGCTAAACATGCCCTTGAATGGGCAAAGGAAAAGAAAAGGGAACTGAAATTGCCATTCGCTTCTAAATGTGCAATCACGTATCAAAAAATTTATGAGTTTTTGATAATTAATGGCAAACTATACATAACAGAAAATTTACATGAGTTTCTAATGATTACCTGCAAACTACACGTATCAGAAAATTTACATGAGTTTCTGGACTATGGTAGTGACGTGAGAACCTGAGTTGATTCTCAATTTGTCAAAATTGTATTGACAAACCTAAAAGATTTCCAAGACAGGTTCAATTTTTTGCCCAATCCCTTGAAGTTGATACCCACAGAATAGAATAGGAAAAGAGGGACTTTCTACAACCTTCGGAAAAGAGAAAGGGTCCTCTAGTAGTAGCAAAAGGGGCACACTTCTAGACACAATACTATACAAAGTAAACAGTGAAGAGACGTGGCATCAGATGCATTTCCCTCAGGAACACTCCTTCAAATTCTTATGGTATGTTTGGGAAGGCTCAAGAACCCTCCTTTCTGATGTGTCCCGAGTCTAGTCACTAGCACTCACTACTATCACTCCCAGAACATCTCAGAGGCTTCTACAACTGTCCAAACCCAAAGCACCCAACAGGCCAACACACATCCAATTAACCCTCTCTAAATTCTGTCACCCCCTCCTCTCTCCATCTGTCAATTAACAACATCCAAAACAGAGCCAAACAACAAAAACCCACATCACATCCCTATCTATATATCTTTCATTACCCACTAAGTTTAATCACTTTGTCAATGGCTTTAGCACGTTTGGCATTGAAGAAGTTGCACCAAAGGGTGCTCTCTCCATCTTCTTTCTCTGCTGCTTCTGTGCAGCAGCTGGGTCATGGTGTTGGTGAGAGGACTACCGGTGGTGTGTGCAAAGGCAGAGGTGGCAATGAAATTGTGAGGAGTTTTGCTACAGAAGCTAATGATAAGGTGTCTGATCATGAGAAATCAGATAACAAAGTGGTTGCTGTGTCTGAAGGTAAAAGGTCCAGGTTGTTCCCTAAAAGGCAACGCAGGAGGGGACTTTGGAGGAAGGATCGAGACTTCCCTCCTGCCCTTTATGGTACTCTTTCACTTCCTCTCTAAAACTTGGGTCATAGTTTGGTTTGTCGACTTAGATAATTGTACCCAAATTATATATATATGCCACTAAAAGCTCATCATGGTTTCTCTTCAAAGCGAAATTGCTAATTCATTGTTTTCATCTTCCCAGAATTCTTTCCCTCAGGCCTCGGGAATGCACTGGTGCAAGCAACCCAGAACATAAACAGGCTGCTTGAGAACCTAAACATGTCACCATGGTCGGTGTCCGGCCGTGTCAAAGAGCAAGACGAATGCTACAAACTGCGTTTCGAAGTGCCCGGACTTGCCAAGGAGGATTTGAAGATCATAGTCCATGATGGGTGTTTGGAAATCAAGGGAGAGCACAAGGAAGAGGAGGAGGAAGGGTCAGACGATGAGTTTTGGTCATCAAGGAGGTATGGTTACTACAACACCAGCCTCATGTTGCCTGATGATGCTAAAGTTGATGATATAAAGGCAGAGTTGAAGGATGGGGTGCTCAGCATTACCATTCCTAGAACTGAGAAGCCTAAGAAGGATGTGAAGGAGGTGAATATACATTGATATGAGAATTTGATGGACTTGAGGCTACATGGTATTATGGTGTGTTTGTGTATTATTAGTGTATGTAGAGAACTAAAAGGAGGGTGTGTGTCACTTCATGCTGAGAAGGATGTCTTTTCTTGTAAAGAAGTCTATGTTAAGATGAGGATGAACGAAAGAATAAGACTTTCTATGGTTCTATTTCGAATCCCAAATTTGAGACGGTCTTTGGTGCGGATACTCTATAATATAGAGTCACTACCTAATGATAGAAATCACATAATAACACAATACCATAGCACTGTAAGCTAGGGTTTATTTAACGGTCACACATGTCTGTATGACATAGGTGTTTGCATCATAGCACCATTCGTTTAATTTGCTTAAGAAGGTGCATAAATTTGTTTGGGAATAAAAAATTTTACCCTTCAATTTTTTTTCGTTAATTTTTAAAAGTGGCTAAACAATCCTCTAACAGATCGAGTGTTGATAATTGTAAGCCTCAGTAAAATTCCATTACACTACCGACATTGTATTACCTTCCCATGTTTTCATTTTCAGCTTCATATTTTTTTATTAATAATTGGCCTAGCCAATTAAACGATGATATGTAGTCCAATCAATTGATAAATTAAATAGATTGTTTTTAGTCTTAGTTTTTAGTAATATACAAATTTATAGCCAATCAATTAATAAATTAAATAAATTACCTTTAGTTTTAGCCTTTAGTAATATATATGCAAATTTATAGATTTAGCTAAAAGCAAAAGCTAAATCCTTGCATCTTGTCTTTAGCAATATACATGCTCTTACAGCATCATTATGAATAACAAAAGCTAAAAAAAGGGTGCTATATATATATATATATGATGAATTTATTTGTTAGAAATGTAAATAGGGTTTTGCCTACAGATTTTTTTCCAAAAGTATCTGACAAATGACAGCTTTTCCTTATTCAAATTATAACGAAAAAAAAAAAATTGTTGCATAAAGATCACAGCAACAAAAGTTCTGATATATAAAGAAAAAAAAAATGAAAAGTTTGACAAATGACGTTGTGGTTGTGATTTGAACAGTTATGAGTTTATGACTTATGAGGTAGGCACTAAACGTGAAAACACAAACAACTGTCTCTCTTGCTCACTTTTTCTTTTTGTAGCAAAAAATATATATAATATATATAAGGACTTTTATTAAGAGATTATTGAAGTTTATTTAAGACGTCTCTTTTTTATGGGACATACTTCGTAGTTTTTTCTTTTTGGTATAAGTTAAAGTGAATCGCAAGGGTTCAAAACTCGAATGTGCGTACAAAGGCAATTGTCATTTACACATTGATTCACTATATTTGATTCAATTATTAAATGCAGTAAGTGTTCACAGTCGTTTTTAAAATTTATCTATTTAAAATACTGGGACTGAGTAAAACTCTATGACTAAATAAGAACAACCAAAATTGAAAAGAGTAATATTAAAGAGATGAAAACAAATTCCAAAATTTTAGGTTGTTCCTGTTTATATTTGAATTTAGATTGAACCTCATTTATTTATATTTCATTTTGTGCTACATACAAGGTAATAATCCGAAAAGAATTGAATACCCTAATATTATGGATTAAAAGAGAGCATGCATATACAAAAAATTTACAACCCCAAGGTGTGGGTTCAACAGTAAAGATCGGGTTGTTCCTTGGCAGAAATAAACAGTGATCGAAATTAATGAGCTTGTTCTAAAAGGAGAGACATTAATTATGTGCCCTGAATTGGAATACGTACAGTATATGTAAGACTGCCATGAATAGCAAACGCATATATGCAGCTGTAACTAGCTTGTAAGGCTGTATGGGGAACACAACTTATGGTCAGATTAATTTACTAAATGACACAATAATTTCATGGTTAAATTTTGCATAAAGGTGTGGAGCTGCTAATAACTTAACCACCTGGTTCATACGCATGTGAAAGACGAGCTCCATAAATTTGTGAAGTGTGAGATTTTATCTCAAAAGACTTTGATATATACTATTAGACGTGGATTCTCAATTTATATTGTAAACTATTCAATCGTTTTTTCTATGTGGGATTAACTATATTATATTCATTACTTGTACCGAATTATACAATTTAACACTTTATGACTCTCACTTTTGATTATATTATGTTATATTTGTAATATAATGATGTGATGCGTATATAATGTGTTCTATAAATTGGGGGAAAAAAAAAAGTTGGAAACAAAAGTTGATCTGAGTAGCATTTTCCATTTGAATCCGTTGTTCAAAACTTCTTGAAAAACATATATGTCCTAATATTTTAGTTCCTACAATAATAACAACATATTTGAATCCCAAATAACAAAATTTTAATGATATACAATGAAAACCTTACAAAATTTCATCTTAGAGAAGAGCATATATTTAATATAAGATGATTTTTCTTGGGTTGGACCAATTACCTAATATTGACATTTTTTGAGAAAATCCTATAATCTCAAACCTGTTAACATAAAACCAATATTTGCAGGATAAAAAAAAGTACACAGAAAAATCACGGTCTGACATCTATCATATATCTATGAGAGGGCAGCTTTTCCCAACTTGTACTTGCTATTTGGACCCCTAGCCTTGTGAAAATGATGTCGCAATTGAAATGCAAAGTATTTCTTCTAAACACCACGACTTAATCTTCATTGGATATTGTGCAGAATTGTTGAGAGTATATGTTAACCTAATTTCAAACCTGTTAACAGAAAACCAATATTTCCTCAATATTTGCAGAAAAAAAAAGTACACTGAAAATTAAATCACGGTCTGACATCTTTGAGAGGGCAGCTTTTCCCAACTTGTACTTGCTATTTGGACCCCTTGTGAAAATGACGTTGCAATTGAAATGCAAAGTATTTCTTCTAAACAACACGATTTAATCTTCAATTAGTCATTATATATATATATATATATATCATATTGTGCCTTATTTTTTCGACAATTTGCCAATTAGTTTAGGATGTGTTGCTCTAAAACTTCTATGGTATCAAAATAAACAATTTACATATTGTTAGACCACAAATGTTTTATTTTACGTACGTCACTCAAAAATATTTTATGTGTTAAATCATAGGTTATAATATATAATGTCAAGAACTTCTTATTATCAACTTAATTGGTCTAGAGTACGTTGAATGTTCAAACTTCTATGAGAATTAATTGTTAATATATCACAATGTCTCTTCTTCTTCTATCTCAAGTTTTCCTTTTTTGGGATAAGTGATGAGAAAGTTTTTCAAACGAGTTCTTTAAAGTGGAGGTTGGATCAGAAAGAAGATGTTAATACTACAGTGTTTCCCAAGAGGCAGTTAATTTTCCCTCTTGTTGATCTTGTGGGAAGTCCCCAAAAGCTGTAAAAAAGGTAACGTAAAACCTCAGGGCCATCAGCTTTCTTGGATGCTTAGAACTGTTTGGTGTTTACTTTTTTGGTGAAAGCCTTAGAACTACTGTTTGGTGCTTGGTGTTTGCTTTTATCAAGTGTGCAACTGGAGGGTTTAGTTTACAAGGTAGTTTCAAGTCTTCTCCACTCTTGTGGTGTTCAGCAGAGCTCATGACTTGTACGTTATTTTTATTGCAGTGATCAGTTATTGCTTGGATTTTACTCTACTATACAGTGCTCCCACATGGGTTAAAACACTTTTCAATTTTCACCTTCTAAACTAAATTTTCCAAAATCAGTTTAAAACATATCACCAAGGGTTGTGTTTGAAAAGGTGAAAAATGAGATTTACAACTCCATCCTACTACGATGCCTAATTTATAAACTGAAAGATGAGATTTGTTAAATTCTAGTGAATTTTATAAACAAGATTTGTTGCAAAAGAATAATGTTTTGTACATATATAATTGTGTATTGACAAAAGGTTTTTGAGTATGTAGCTAGGTTGCTGTTCGACGAAAAAAAAAAAAGAAAGTATGTAGGTTGCATACAAAACAGTGTGATAGTATAAAAATATTTACTTATTATGAGTGTATGCACCTTTTTATATTTTATCTCTCTCGTTAAGTGACTTGAAATAAACACATAGAATGTGTAGATTTATTATATGAAAATTTTGATCCCTGATAGTGATATTAAAACTACATATAGTTTTGTATGTAAAATTTAATAAATACACAAGTGCTTTCACATCCAAAATATTGCATCTTGTACTTATGTTTTTTTCTACAAATGGAAAAAAATGGAGCAATCCAATCACCGTTTTCAACAACCCAACAGAAAAGACAACCATGACCTGTCATGGCCATTAGAAAGTGTTTGGAGTGTACCATAATTGAATGCTATACCAGCATTTTGCTTCATTGAATATTTGGTAAAAATTAAATATGGAAATGGTTTGTCTTGTATTTTTTGTATAATCGTATGCAAAATTTTGGTCAGCAAAAATTAGGGGTATATAACTTTATCACTAGGAAAAAAACGTTTTTAATCCTTGTATTTTAGTCTGAAAACATATTTGGTTCATGTGATTTTACAACTCCACATTTGATCCATGTTTTTTTTTATGTTATTTGTAATATGAGGACAATTTTAACAAACTCAAATTTTTAATTTTTGTTTGAAAATCTAATTGAATATTACATACATAATTTTGTCACTTTTGAGTAAAAATCACGAGTTAAACAAATTAGGCTCAAGTATATTTACATTCACTAATTATAGGATCTATTTCAAATTGGTCCACGAACTATAAAACATTTCAAATTTCTCCATTAACTATAGAGTTTATTTCAAGTTGGTACACGAACTATAAATATTTCAAATTTTTCTATTAACTAACNAAATTAATTATTAGAGCATAGGGTTAATTTTTAAGTTATAAGGTTTCAGACTTTATGGTTTAGGGTATAAGGTTATGGTGTAGAATATTATAATTTNATTTATAGTTTATATATTGTAAAAATATTACTAAAAGTCCAAAACTATAATTTATAGTTTATATATTAAAATTATTAGAGCATAGGGTTAATTTTTAAGTTATAAGGTTTCAGACTTTATGGTTTAGGGTATAAGGTTATGGTGTAGAATACCAATTATAATTTTATAAATTATTATATTTCAAGTACATTATGCATATAAATATATTGCATGTACTTAAATATCATAAGTGGCTAAGTGGTGTAGTGAGAATTCACATTTTCACTATCCTTAAGTGGTCATGGGTTCAAACCTAGCATGGGCAAAAAACACCTTATATCTTTTTTATTCAAAATATATAACTTTTATATAATAAATAAAAAAATATATAAATAATCCGATTCGGTCCGATTTTTTTGTTAACCCGGTTTTGTCTATTATTCTGTATGTTTTTTGTTAGTTCGTAGATCAACTTGAAATGAACCTTATAGTTAATGGAAAAATTTGAAATGTTTTATAGTTCATGGATCAATTTGAAATGAACCCTATAGTTAATGTCGAAATTTGAAATGTTTTATAATTCGTAGACTAACTTAAAATGAACCCTATAATTGGTGGATGTAAATGTCCTTGAGCCAAAAAATTATTAGTTTTAATTTGAAAAAAAATATTTAATGTTTAGTTTTAAATAGTCCTAAAATTACAAACAACATATAAAATACAAAGTTTTGAAATCATAGGGACCAAATATGTTTTTGGGTAAAATATGTTGAAAGAAATATCTCACATCGAAAATGTAAGGTCTTGCATAGTGGCTTATAAGAATTTTGACTACTTCTTCCATTGTCAATTAGTTTTGAAATAAATATTTAGATTCCTTCAAAATGTAGGGACCAAAATTGTTTTTATCCCTAAATACTAACTAGTTATTTATCTTGTGATATTTTTCTCAAAAATGTTTGGAAGGTCCCAAGTTCTAATTCCTCATTTCTTATGTTACAAAAATAAAAATAAAAAACTTTATTGACTATAAAGAAAAACTTAGTAGAAATTTTTCGACCATAAACACAACACATTTTTAATTTAAATCTTAACAAATTTACTTTTTTACTCTTCTATTCACTTATTACAATTAAATTTGTTTGTATGTAATATGATGTTGGCAGAGAGGTGTGAACTTGGTCTAGATAGATAGATAGAGGGGTGTCACCCTTCAGCAGGACAATGGATTAATGGAGTGGCCTATCCCAAGATCGTCAAATAGTCACTTCAGTCTTTCACTAAAAACCTTGTGTCAGCACAACACTTCCCAAAACAGACCAAGAACGAAAAAGAAAATTAATTTACATTTTTCAACCAAACCCAAGTCTTTTTAGTGGTGGAATACAAGACATGGCATCAGAGAAATGTAGTGTGGGAATGAAACAGTACTATTCAACTTTGCCTAAAAATAATATAAATACCCTCCTTTAATTAAGCTTCTTCCTTCATCAACCTGTACACAATCCTCTCTAAACCTCTCCTACCTAGTCTATCTTCTGTGCAGCTTCTTGGTACTACATCCCTTTCTCTATTCACTGTAGCCAAGCACCAAAAGCTAGCAGCTGAATAGCTGATCATTTATCATCAAAGTCCTTCAAACACTAGTGATCAGTGCTGATATGGCTCCACCAAGCAGATCAAACTACTCAGTACATCATGGCCTCAAAGTTGCAATCACTGTGGTCTGCATCGTTTTACTCACAATTCTGCTTCCCAAATCAGGTAACAAAAAACCACACCAACCTATCTCATTGAAACTGTTTGTAGAGCTTTTTGTTGTCAAAAACAGTTGAAATTACAAATTGGGTTTTTCAATTGGTTGTGTTTACAATGTTTGTTCTTTTTTCATTTCATCAATAACTTACTGTTTCTGTGTTCATTATTTAAATAGTAAACAGAGTACTTCAATTTCATTGATTGTTTCATGTTGTGCATGTTTGACTCTGCTTTTTTGAACTTTAATTGCCAGTGGATTCTCTTCCACATTCAAGTCACAGAAATGAGAATGAGGATGATCTGCAGCAGAGAAAAATGGTGTTGGGTTCAAGGCCTCCTGGGTGTGAGAACAAGTGCTTGAATTGCAGGCCTTGCATTGCCACTCTGGTCATTCCAGTTCACAAAACAAAGCGCTTCAGTTTGTCATCTCATGGAGAAGATGATAGCTACTATTTACTCTCATGGAAATGTAGATGTGGAAATAAGCTATTTCAACCATGATCTCCCTCTCTCTCTCTCTCTCTCTCTCTCTCTCTCTCTCTACTTTCACCTTTCCCTTTATAGAAATTAAGTACTATAGTTATTATATTAGGTGATCAACCTTCTACCAGCTAGCTAGCTGTCAATGTTTAATCTCTCTAGCTCATGCATGCGCCATGGTGTGCTCTGAAAAGATAAGATATATATTATTTAGACATCAATGATTTAGGTGTGCTGTGTGCCTGTATGCACCTGTTATGTGTATGTATATACTAATTTATATATTATTAATTTCATCGTCCTAGGCTCTTAGCAGTACTATTTTGTCTTACAAGAAAAAAAAAAAAAAAATCTTATATACAACTCTTCTATCACAATTAATCTATAACATGTCAGTTATGAGTTATGACCAATTATGTGAGTAAAAAGTTGTATCTACATGTACAGCAGTTGTATGCAAGAAGCTTTCATTGAATTACAGACTTCTGTTTAATTTTATTTTTCTTCACAAATTCATGCTCAACTTATAATATATTTGCCATACACAAACAAAACAGTACAATATCTGCACTACTGTGGTTGATGTCATGTATGTCATATGTATAAATGTTTTTTACCAAAAAAATAAAGGGGTCAGATGAACACACAAAACTGTTTGTACCAAAACAAAGAGATGTCATGTTTTTAAAGCAACCAGAGCACCATGGAAAAGACAACACTTGAAAAGCAACCAGGCCATAAATTTGTCTATGCATGCATTGTTGCTATTGTATATATCCAGTCAGGTGGTAAAGTATTTCAAGATTCAGTCACTTTTAGAAAATGCCAATAATATTATTGTCGGTATACTCTTGGAAGTTGGAGCCTCCAAGTATTGATTTCTCATGTTTGAACCGTGGACATGTTAAACAGTGATTAAATAGTAATTGGTTCTGTAAAGCAAGATCATGGCACACTTTAGTAGCTGCTCTAGCCTCTAGGTCGTATTGCATTTCAGATATCATGACATTAATGTTTAACAAAGTAACTAGTTGCAAAAAGCTTGTCAGATATAGAGGCTAATCTTCTCTTATTTATATGATTGTCAATTTCTCCTCAAATATTGTCGTCCCAAATAAACTACCCACCTCGTATATATTGTTCCATCCTTTATCGTTGCAACGGTTAGACATCCTTATGTCTTTCAACGAGAGATTCTTCCATGGACAATGAGGAGTCCTCTTACAATAAAGCGGAGCCCACCTCATTGAGAGATGAATGAGGTGGGCTCCGCTTTATACGTCCAAACTTGCTATAACTCTTCATGGCAAAAAAAAAAAAACTTGCTAGAACTTTTTTTTTTTTTTTGTTAAGAGCATATGTTATGGGCCTGAAGTTGGAACTTAGCAACTGAGCCCAACCCAATTAGGATGAATTAGAGCCCAATAGTGAGTGAAGCCCAACTAGGCAGTTGACAAGTACCACCAACATAAAAATGAAAGTCGGCTCAAAACACCAAACAAAAGTTCCACGCCATTAGAAACCAAAAATGGCAACAAGGGCAACTCTCTTCACCTCTACACCATACCATTACCAGTACCACCACCACTACACCAACAAGCCATTACTTCTCCCATCATCCCCAGCCTCTATCTTCCTCTTCTCCTTCTCAATCCCCTGCACCCGCCACCACTTCACCCCTCCCACCTCCACCAATCACGTCTCCCCCTTCCCGCTTCATCCCTGCCGTCCATCTGTCGCTCTTCCTTCCAGTCCCGGCCGTTGCCTCGCCGCCAAATCCGGACCGCCCCTGCCTCCCCCTGAATCCGACCCGACTCGCCTCACAGGTATTGCGAATACCAATATTGTTTTTATAGATAATGACGTCGACATAACAACTCGAAAGCCTAGGTTTTCCAAACAACGGAATTGAAATCCCAACTGGGGTTTTAGTATTAATTTTAAAAAATAAGATGTTAAATTATTATTGTTTTTTTATTATATATCAGAGACGGAAGTGTGTGGTATTGATATTTGCTAAAGTTTGTTTTTTGTTTTTTGGTTATTATTTTTAACAATTATAATAAATAGGAATGTGAAAATCAATAAATTGAGTAGCATTTTCAGGTTGGGATGGGAAAGGTTCTTGATTTTTAGTATAATCAGTTTGAGGTTGGACATTCTAAATGTTGATTTTACTTGTTAACCTAATTAAAATACATACAACTATTATTTTTGAACAACTGAATGTAGTACCTTTATTCTTAGAAAAGTTTTGTTCTTATTGACATGGTTAAAGTAATGTATAGCATTATGGAAGCGTTGCTTCTTTGCAAGAGTATAATATAAAATATTTGCATCTTCAATAGGCGTCTAAGTTCTGGATTGTGAAATGTGTTATGTGATCATACCCTTTCCCATGGATGATGTTGTTACTTGTTGGTATGCAAACTTTTAGCCAAAAGTCATGTGAATTCCGGTTGGACTTATATTTACAAAACAATTTTCCTTTGAATAGTTTCTTTAGGGAAAAAATTTGAACTAGAATCGTAGTGGAAAGGAAATTTTTTTTGTAAAGGTGGATAAAGCATATGGCGTTAATGTTCATCATTTAAAGTTCAGTTGGTATGGTTTAGAAGCATTAGAGGGGAAAATTCTTATGAAAAAATAGAGTCTTCTGGTAGTTATAAAAAATCATTCATTCTTCAATAGAAGATTGGTTTTAAGAAGGTAAAATGGCTGGTTTCTATTTCTCTGGTTGATGACAGCTTTTAACTGAGGTACCATTAACTGTTGAGGGATTGATGGACTGATTACAGGCAAATCCCATGGCAAAGAATTCTTTCTCATCTATTATCGATGGCGTATAAGCAAAGTTGTTTTCGGAACTGAGTTGTGCCCCAATAGATGGGCTGTTACTACTTGGGAGTTAGGAAATTTTCATGTAATTTATCTTAAATGAGATCCTAAGTATGATGGTACATATCCAAATTCCTTATCCAGGGCTCTTCCCTATTTTTTGGGGCTATATACCTGTTTCCAGTTCAAGCCTAAATATATGACTTAAAGTAAATGAGAAACCTAATTTTCATTTTTCTTTCCCTTTATAGAGCATCACCTGCAATACCATTCACTAATTTATGGTTAATTTCTCTGCGTCCTGCCTGAATTCTTTTGATCAAGCTAGGGTATGCTTGGAGTTGTAGACATATTTAGATATGTCACTTGCTGTTTGTATGACATGGGTGCATTAGTTTTGGTCCCATGAGTTTCACTGCAGGATTTGTTCTTGAGACATGGTTTTCTATAAACAATGTCCGGTAGCTGGTTTTGTCTTTCCTCTGTTAATGTAATTGAATTCTGTCTTTTTTTCACTTTGTATTAGCAAGTGCTCTAGTGGAATTATCTCATACCAAACCCTCAATACAGTAATGTTGTGTTTCGATGAGGTACTTGGAACTAAGGAATTTCAAGATATAAAGTCCCAGAATTTATAAATTTTCATGTCTGGCTAACCTATTTAGAATAATGATTCATAGGGCCAGTTTGGTCCTGAATGAGGAGTCCGGGGTCCAGAGCCTTTGTTCTGAGTTTGGGATTTGGGTTCAGGTTCTGGGTCTGAGGTTCGAGTCTGGGATCCGAGGGAATATTTTTTCTACTTTTTCTTTTGGTTGACCGGTATGGTAGTTTGGGTTGTAAATGATTGATCAAGTTATAGTTTCCAAAGAAAGATGATGCTGATTTATTTATTTACTTTCCTTGAGTTAATTTTATTTATTTATTTTTTCTGACAAATCTTATACATGTTCACATTTTGTCATAGAACTACTTGTCTATCGCCTATAAAATTAGTTAGATGACATGGTGATTCAAGCTTGTCAGCACCTTACGACTCTGTTTTTTCCCTACTTAGGTGCAGTTTGTATAAAATACTGACATGAAGTTTATCACTGACCTCTTTCACATTTTGGTTGGAACAGGTCTTGTAGCATCTCTCTCCAAATTTCAGGATAAAGTACAGATCTTCTTTGCTGTTCTTTTTTGGATGTCTCTTTTCTTCTGGGCCTCTGTATGGGATGAAAGGAGTAGACCGGACAAGGGCTCACGATTTAGACGATGAGTAAGCATTTATTTGTATATAATGATAGGTTGGATGGGTAGCATTAGCATATACATTAAAAGAGGAACAGTCTCTTGGGATAAAATAGTATGAGTATATACACAAAAACTTAGTTTCAAATGTTGTAATTAGTAAATGATGGATGAGTAGTGGTTTTTGATTTCCTTGTGCACTTAATGGGCATGTATGTGAGTTTTAACTAAGACATGAAAAAGTACATTATTATAGACACGCCAACCCCTCATGCACGTTAAAGCAAATTCTTGAAGTTCTATTAGACCCATGTTCAGTTTCTATCAACCAGAATTTTCTAGGGATAGGAGGTGTGGTTTAAATTACATACCAAGTCAAAGCTAGTTGGAAGATACTGTCAAAACTGGTAGAGGGGACAGAAGTAGAAAAGCAGAAAGAAAAATTTCATTGGAAAGTGAAATGAAACAACCGAAATATTTGGTAGTATTGCTACCTGATTACTGCATTAGTTCAAACTAGATAAGCTTATTACAACTGTGAAGTAGGGTCCTAATAATCTAAATAGGAATAGGGCTGGAAATGCCTTGATCTGTCATCATGTGCTGCTTGTACATCAATATTGTCCTAGTTGTAGTTGTGTATGATACTCTTTCTTTGTTGTACAGCTAGTTATGCATGATACTCTAACCCCAACTAGTTATAGTATTACAAATTTGGTACTGAGGTTAGACCCAAAATGGAAATGTGCCCCGCAGAAGATGACAGGTACCAAATTACCGAGTCCACCAGGGAACATTTGGGTGGTACCATCCCATGATATTGTGTCTTGCACTTTAACTAACCAATAATTGATGAAGACAATTTGCACTTTTAACTGTTACATGCCTCTGATCTGCTGCTGCTTCATATTGTGCATTGTAGTTTGTATGCTGAGTGATTCTTGGGTTTACATTCCATCAACCCAACTCAATTAAGCTTGACTTACTGATTGCCATCCTCTCTAAAACAAACTAAAATCACCATGTGGAATGTGATTGTAGCTGTTGATGTTGATTTGCTATTCCCTCTTATAATATAGGAACTCTCATACACTCACACATGGCACATATGGTACATATAACCTCAATAAGAGAACAATATACTAGGAGAAATTAGGCGTCAGTCACTCAAGAAAGTAGTAATAAAATAGTACTTTTAATGTAAAACTAAGTAACATGTATTTTAGATCTGATAAAAACAGAAAATCTGTATTGGAAACATAATGAGATTGCATCCACACGTATAACAATGTACATGAAAATAACCTGATAGAAACTGAAGTATCCCCATCAAAATGCTCAGTGAAAAACATCTCTTAATGAAATTTGTTATTACAGTTAATTTATTTTAGAAGGCATGGCTGCTATGTCGGCTAGAGCCTAGAGGTTGACCCTCTTGGCCTGCGCATAGATGCTAGCCTTCTTGGCCACTACAAAGATGTTAGCCATCTTGGTTGGCATTGAAGCTCTTGCCAACATCGTGGGGTTGGCCAAGGTGCCGGTACCGGAAGATTTTTGTGCAGGATAGTCGTACCATTTCATTATATTAATGTAGTAGTGGGTTTGGCAATGTAAGATTTCAAAAAAAAATTCACTTTCAATGCACCATACGTTGCAAATGTAGAATAAATTTTTAAATTTTTTTATGCAGAAATGAAATATTAACAAATAAGTTTTTTTATGAATGGTTACTCATTATGTCAATATGATGACGTGATCATGGTCGCAGTAACGCAAAAGAAATTGTATGTGGAAGCTATTTTGAAAATTATGGGGGTTTCACTAGAAAACCTAAAATCTTTAAATTTTTACGAGTTTAAACAGTAATTGGGTATTGTGAACTTTTATGCTGGTGGAAGTAGAAGTTACCTGTTGTGGTGGAAGTCGATTCTCTCTGCAATGGACATGCTTTCTTATGGTGTGGATGGCAATCACTAAAGATCCCTATTCGTTACTATTATTTAGAGTCACATATTATTTAGAGTCACATTCAGAGATTGGATGAGTGTTTTGTGAACCATGTGTATAGAGAGCAGAACCTGGTGGCTGATAGGTTGATTAATCTGGGTTGTCCATGAACTGGGGTTGTTACATCTTTGATGTTGGCTTTCGGTCCTCTTTTGGAGGAGATATTTTTTCATGTGATGGAACATTATATATATGACATGTTTGATGTAGTGTTATTAGTTCATTCAGATTATAACGCATTTAAAATTATTTATATTTAAAACACTCTAATCCTTAAATAATACTTGTAAAAATTGTACACTTATTATAATTTAAATAAATTGATAACTCAATTTTCTATGTAGTTTGTGTTTGTACACTTGGTGTCAATAAATTGATCGACCAATTTATTTCTATGTAGTTTGTGTTTGTGAGCTTTGGCCCCCATAATACCCAAAAAGAAATAGAAGTTGCACACCAAATCGCTAGCCCTCTCACTAGTCACTAAAATAAGTTCATATCCTCAGCTACTTTTTTTTTTATATGATGATATGTTGTTATATATATAAAACTGTATCTTTTTAGGCTTTCATTTAATATTTTTAACTCAAAATGCTCAATTATGGATCCTATTTTGGACATGAACACAAAATTAGCACAAAAAGTACCATCAAACAAATCTATTTCCCACTAAAATGCTATGGATTAAATTGTGTGGCATGCATAAAAAAGCCAATCAATCCCTCTTGTTTATTTACTCATGTTTCTTTGTTTGGTGATAGTCCAATCTCAACAAAAAAATCACCCATCAAGACACTCTTCCATCCCTGGCTACAATGTAAAAAACATTTCCTCATCACGGCTCTACATCATTCCCATTTCCCCATTCCTTCAACCAAAAACATGCAGCAATCCACTGCACAACTGCCACGGCATCAGAGAAATTAAGGTAAAACAAAATCAACATGTCACATTGTGGTCATTTTGATGACAAACTAGGAGTGTAAACAGGATTAGCCTGTACTAAATTCTAAACTCAAAACAAAGATCTAAATAATACAAAGTTGTAATTTTGAATACAAACACAACATCAACACCGAGAGTGTAAGCAAATTAAGCAAATCTGTTTCCCACTAAAATGCCAATGGACTAAAAAATGTGTGGCATGCACAAAACTGCCCATCCCTCTTGTACATTTTATAATGTCTCTATTTGGTGATAATCTAAACTAGAAACCAATGTTAAAAATAAATAAATAAATAAATAATCTTGGCTCATGTTCATTGCCTCTCCTTCAACCAATAGCATGCAGCGATCCACTGAACAAGTGTCACAAGTTGAGAGAAATTGAGCTAAAACGACAGCAAGTCATATCACATTTTGGGTGACACTTCCAAAAGGTGAATGTAGACCGTCCAATTAGGCCAATGGCAAGGCAGAGGTGAGTCCTACCTTCACGTGAGATGTAGTCAGCTTGTTGGTTTGGCAGAGGTGGTGAGGGCTTAGTGTACTTCAGAGTTTGGGCATAGTCCTTGGCCTTATTTGCAGTTGATGATTGTGTGCTGTGTTCATTAACAGGCTCAGCACACAATCATCAACAGGCTCAGCAGCTGTACCTTTGTCGCCTGCCACTTGATGCTAATTTGGTGATGGCTTGATCTGATAGGTGGGCTTCAAGTCTTCAACTCACTTCATTTCATTTGAGTTTCTTACTTTCCTCACATTTTTATGTATAGCCTATAGGGATTCTTGATTATGATTTATGACTATAGAAATCAACTTAGAGATCATTTGGACAAGGAAAATGGATCTCATCTGGGTGTAATCCTCACTTTAATCTAATGATATGTAATTATTTATTTGTTAGGTTGTCTTTAAAAATTATTGTTAAAAACATTAATTAATTAGATGAAAAATTATTTTTGTCATCTCCTTTTGATTAAATAAATAAATTAAAGTATTTTTGATAAATACTAAAATGATCATCATGACAATTAATTTATAAAACAGTTCAAACTCCATTGCTTTTTTAAAAGATTGATTCTTATAAAGGGATTAAAATTTTAAATTATTAGGATCTATAGATCGTTATCTTCAATAATGGGATCCATTTTGCTTATAATTAAGGGATCTACCTTAACTAAAAGACCATAAACATGTAAATGTGTGTATATATATATATACATAATATTAGTCTCTCTGAGTTTGGATGTTCTTTTTTTAATTAGAGAGTAGACACATATTTTATGACATTTTTTTTTTACCGTTTAATTTTATTATTGGCAAAGTTTAATACTTTTAGTATAAATCATTTAGTGAGATTCATTCCTAGTTTTAACTCTCATAGTTTTGAGCCTTTATTCCTTAGTTAGACTTTAGATACTCTTGGGCTATATAATACTCTAAACATAGAACTTTCTACCTTAAAATGTTGAACCCTATCAAAAATGGTCAAATATCATAAAAAAAAACTTGCCTGCCATTCTTTGCCATTTTTTCGTTAAAGAATATGTCTTGCAGAGAGAATTTTCGTAAATAATATATATAAATATATATATTTATGTTCTCGTATTAGACAGTTTGGTTAGACTATTAATCTAGATAATTGATTAGGTAGACTATTAATTGAACGTGTGGTATCCAAATTTATAGTGTAGCTTGAGAATATATAAACCATCACATAAAATAACAGTTGAATAAATAACATAAGATTTTATAGTTGTGACTACTCAATAGTCACACCAATGCAATTACATTAAAGTTTATAAAGATATAAGAATTATAATGATTCAAAGCATAGGATTTATGCCCTAAAGACTAGAGGATACACTCTAAAGTTGAAATCCAAATATTAACAAACAATAAATAAAGTATGGTGTGATTATCACTCAGTCATGGTAGTGTGATTGTCATGTAGTTAGAATTTGGTTTACTAAAAAAAAAATTGGATGAGGTTTCAATCGCCAAGACTAGTGTTCGAAGTTGAACTAGCAGAAGAACCTCCTTATCCTTGTTGTAGTAACATGGTATCACACATCTAGGAGGAAAATTTGAGATATTATTATTTGGGACTAATCTTTCCCTCACACATGTGTGATGCCACATTACTATAACAATCTTATAGGTACATGCTTAAACTAAAGAAAATTTGTATACTACTATATAAATAAATAATAGAAAATTAGGAATAAATATCAAATATCAATAATTTTTCAATAAAACAGTAAGACACTAATTTTTTTTAGTTTAGGTACTAACCTAGAGTAAGACATTTTGGATTAGGTAACAAATCAGTTTGTTATATAGTTATGACTGTCGAACAATCACAGTTGTGATTGAACTGTGACTGTTTTAAATTTATAAAAATTTAAAATTTTTAGGAGTTTAATATTTTTGATTTAGGCTTGAGAAATGTAGTCATATAACTTAAAGACTAAACATTAAAGTTCAAGTCTTGCAAATATTAAAAAAACAACAAATCAATAAAATAGTTATGACTGTTATACAGTCATAGCTCGATATAACCATATTTTTTAAAATTGGTACATAAACTGAAATTTAGTAGCTAAAGTAAAATGACATAAATGTTTTGGTAGTTAAAATGAAAAAACATTATAATTTGGTAGCTAAAATCAACGGACCTAATAAACAATCGTATAAGAGACCTGATCAGGATTAAAGAGAAAGTCCTAAAAAATTGTAGATGGAGAATGTAGCTATCTTAGTATTTAATCTTAATTAATCCATAATAAAATTAGTAAATTAAATATTAGTACTAAATTACTAATAAACTTGGTGAGAAAGACCTTGTGCAATTTTGGTCTGCAACTCAATATTTTTGGCCGATTTGTCTTTTAAGCCAACAATGGTGGTCCAACTCTTAAATCTAATTGACCCCTAATAAAATTGTGGTTAGAATATTATAATATATCTTTAAAAGACGACTTAGCAGCTTACTGCCCCAAAGAGTGAGGTTTTCCTAAACCTCTTCCTCTCTCTCCCCCTCTCTCCTTCTCTCCACCATCTCTGTACTTCTCTTCTTCTTTGCCTTATATATACACACCTGAACAACTTTTTTTCAACCCTACCTTTCGTAAGCCATAAACATGCTTCTTAGAAGCTCCTCAACACCGATCTCGAACTCATGGCTACCCCACTCCAAAGACTCCTACTCCTCACCAGAGCCAGAGCCACTTCTCCATCTTCCTATAACCAGGTCAGTTTCCTTAAACTGTTCTATTCACTCACCCACCGGTGACCCAACCAAGAAAACAACCCAATTCCTATTAGAATCAGACCCTCAAAACCCACAAAAACCCAAAAAGAACCCCATACCCCAAATCCACAGAGAACAACAATCTAAAACCAGAGGCATAGAAGGTGACCAACAAGGACAAGAGCTAGAACCCAGTTCTGTATTATCATCATCTTTAACCCAGAGACTGTTTTCAAGCTCTGGGTTGGGTGAGAAACTCATGGAGGATGAATGGTGTGTTGTGGGGAGGAAAGACAGTGCTTTGCAGACACTAGTGGCGGGTGGTGGGGTGGGAAGTAATGGGGGTAAGATCTGTGGTGGTGGTGGTGGGAGGAAAGGATCGGACGATGGACATGGAGATGGGTCAGGTTTCTTCGAGAGTATTAATAATCATGGGAGTGGTGGCAGTACTGATGCTTATTACCAGAAGATGATTGAAGCAAACCCAGGCAATCCACTCTTACTTGGAAACTATGCAAAGTTTCTAAAAGAGGTAATTGCTCAACTAAAGAACAGCTAGCTTCCCACTTTTTGGATTATGAGTTCATGTTTGGTTGCTGAGAAAACTGACAGAGAATGGAAATTGTCATCTGAATTAATTGACTAAGAAGAAAAAAGATAGATTACTAAACAATTCAGGTTTTGATGACAATTGGGTATAAGTCTAACTTAGCTACTTTGGCATATGCTTTCTGTCTCTGAAACCACATGGTGGGTAAGGTTAACACTCGGAACAAGTAAATGATTAAATGCCTTTTTAAAAAAAAAAATAAAAAATAATTCTTCAGTATAATTTTCTGTGAACATTTGATCTTTGATCAATTGGGAGTTTTTCTGATTAGTTATAATGTGAATAGGTCCGAGGAGATTATGCTAAAGCAGAGGAGTACTGTGGAAGAGCAATTTTGGCTAATCCGAATGATGCCAATGTCTTATCACTATATGCTGATATAATATGGAAGACACAGAAGGATGCTCAACGAGCTGAGACTTATTTTGATCAAGCTGTTAAAACTTCCCCAGACGACAGGTGAGAAACAAGTTCCTGTATGATCAAATTTTCTTGTTCATGTTTAAAGATATATCTTTTCAATTTGAACACTTCACAGATCTTATTGCAATTATCGAATTTGGCAATTTCTCTTTCTTTTATAGCTCATTGATCTCTTATTTGATCAAATAGTTATACTAACATACTGTCTTTGATTCTGTAAACAATCATGTGCCATGTTTTTCAATGACAAACAACTTAATTAGTGCTTTGGAGTATGCATGAACGAATTTAAGTTGGATGTTATAATTTACTATAATCTTGCTTGAATGTAGACAAGTGTAGGATATTCTGAGGTTGTTTTATTTAAGAGTGGCTTAGAATATGCTCTATTCAGTCAAGTTTTTCTGTCCTATTTCAAGATGATTTGATTAAATTTCTCACGTAGTATTCTATAGGAATATACTTTTGGGAAGTTAATTACTTGGAATTGGGATTTTAGTAGATCTTTTGTTCTGTAATTTCACAGTTTTGGATCTTATCATGGCTGATTATTGTTTAGATTAATGTATCAACTCCTCTTTTTGCAGTTATGTCCTGGCTTCATATGCTGAATTTCTTTGGGATGCTGAAGAAGAAGAAGAAGAAGATGAAGAAAATGAAGGGGTTCAGCATGAAACCGACCGCAGCCATACATCTTCCCCCAGTTTCTTCCCTGGAGCTCCTCACCGCTCTCCTTTAACTGCAGCCTCTTAGACAACTATGTCCCCTAAGATTAATATAATAGCTAGCTGTGAGCCTGTGACTTGTAAAATAGTTGAAATAACATGTTGCGGTGGTCCTCTTCCTGACTGTAACTTTTCTTTTAATAAGCTTCATCCAAAATAAGAAAAATATAGTAGGCAGGACTTTTTGAACTTTTCTTCTGTAGTATTGAATTAAATAAGCCAATAAGGGTTTATGCGATTGGGGAAAGGTAAAGGCCTGTGTACGATCTGAAAGGTCCTGTGAAATGTTGCCCCCTATATGATCTTAAAAGGAGCAGTACTTTTTCCTCTCTGCTAATAATTTGCTCTCACGGCACTTTTTCCTCCCTAATTTATCTTTTCCTTCTCATTGTTGAGCTTGTGAGAGTATTATGATGAGTGCTGGAGATCGCAATTTTTTTTTTTTTTTCAACTTTTATTTCTCATCTTATATGGTATCATATATTGAACATTAAAAAAAAAAAAAAACCAGATTTAGTAAAGTTGAGACTCTTAACATTATTGGACTATTATTAGGGATCTCAAATTTATGTCTTTAAGTTTAGATCTAAAATGACTCGTAACAATGTTTCAGAGATTTATATCTTGATTTATTTTAAAACGTAGTTATTTATGATAAAAAAACATCGACAAATGTACTGTCACGTCATTTGAGGTTAAATTTAAAACACAAATTCAAGATTCGTAGCATTATTTAAACAAGATATAGCCTAAAGTCGTTGGTCTATGCCAATATGCCAATGTCATTATCGTTCTAATTAATAGAACTCGACGAAGTGCTCAAGAATGCTAGTAATCAAACAAAAGAGATTTGTTTTAGCAAAAAAGTGTTTCTAATGCTTGAGTTGATATATTTGGATTTTCATCACTCAATGAAAACCTGACTAGCAATGCTCCCTTTACCTTCAAATAAGTAGCAATGAAATGGATGGAAAAAGAAAGATGTGGAGAAAGATTAAGATCTAAAAATATATCAAAGGGTTACGTATTGGGAGCAGGTAGATATCCAAAATAAGATCTATTTCCTTTCTGTGGGGGTTCAGATATATTATTTCCTTGTGGTTTGTAATGTTTTATTATCAGCCTGTTCAATGGGTCGCTTGATATATATATATATATATATATATCTTTGTCTTTAGTCTGTTAGTGATAAGCCGATGTCATTCTCCGAATTGATTGATTGATTTATTTTTCCATTGTCTATATTTATTTATTTACTTTGTTTCGACTTTCGATCTTATTAGATCTTTAGTTATTATTAGGCATGGACCTGCCTTCAAGTCAGAAGAATAAGGTCATTATTCAGCCATACTTGGTAGTTGAATGGTCAGAATGCTTCAAAAGTTTGGACCTTTTTTAATCTTTCATTCTACACTACTTGGCTTTTATTCACAAATTGGTTGAGTGTTCATCTTTTAACACTGGGGCCACTAGTAGTCGGCCGGCCATTTTTTTCTTGTCTTCACATGAAAAATATCAAATAAGTTGGTAAAAGCTAAAAAGAGAAGAAAAATCTTGCTGAGATGATAATTGCAACTGGAGTAATGGCACATAGATCATATTATTACATTATCAATTATTTACATTTCATTATTTCTATATATATATATATATGAATTAAATGTTACAGAAAACAATTATCCTATGTGAATAAAATTGTAAACAACTAATTTGTTAACTTTAAGTGGAGAAAATGTGAGAAGATACAATAAAACTAAGATAAATCAATGATTCGATCCCTTTTAATATTAAAAAAAAAATACTCTGTAAAATATGACCTTTAACTCAGTGGTACTCTGCAGTTCACATTTGTTTTGATTTGATTATCAAGAGATGCTTCTTCATGATGGCTTTTGTTGATGAGTATAGTACATGAAGAAAATTTTGCCCTTTTGTGGCCCAATGGATAAGATAAGCTCAAAATTCTTTAGATTATCACAATTAAGATCATTACTACCCGACAATTTGCTTGCTGGCTCCTGATAAGTTCTAGAACTTGGAGGTTTCTAACTTTATGAGAAGCTCAAAATATACAAACCATTAGTGCTATAACTAGTGAAGCCAGGCAGTTCACTATAACTAGCTCAAAATATCCAAAGTACTATAGATGAGATATAGTAATTGTAAACTTTATCAAATTGCATACAGCCTGAATCCAAATTTCTGTCATAGAGAGTGATAATTGAATCTATAATGGATATGAACCAAATGCAAAGCTACACATACTTAAAGGAGCAGCAAGAAAGTTGTCAATTGCTATAGGAATAGGATAACTAACTGAGAAATCTTCTTCAAAATTAGTACTTAATAGCTGCTGATGACAACTAAAACTTTTTAGATTTGTTGGGAAAGTTGGACTGTAATTTATGCATTGGAGACTTCCTGAAAAAAGGCTGCATTGGACTGCATGGCGCAGCTTTTAGTCTGTCCACTTTTCACACAGCTTGCAGTTACACCATGTGAAATGTGTGCTAAGATTTAGAAAATGGGCATTTGACTAGTGACCTATTAGCAAAGGTGGATATGGTTGTGGATATATATGCACCTTTCTTGGCAATTGGATTGGTGGTAGGTTCAGTTCAGCTTTGTGCTAGCTGATTTTGGATCTTTTGAGCCATCAAGCTTGCAGATGTGGATAAATCCCTAATGGTTTTTTGTAGCTCAGAATCTGTGGAGGATCATGCTTACGAGAAACAGTGAGCTTCCATTGGACCATAACTTCTAGTCAAAGGTTCATAGCAAGCAATGAAGAGTCATTTTGTAGATTCAGAAGGAAGGTGAATCAGAGCACAAAGTGCTGTTAGTCGCTGCCTAAAACCATTGCAAAAACAAATTGTCATGGCACTTCAATGACAATTTGATAACCTCTAGAATGTAGAGTTTTCTAACTTTATTTCTCAAAATATCTAAGTACACTGTTACATGGGTTGAGAAAAATTTTAATGCATGTGTGAGATAATAATAATCAATTGAATCTGATGATTATTGTCTGACGTACATATGACATTGCTTTGTCATTTTCATATATCAGACATTTTTTATAATATTTTTGTTTTGAATTGTTTTCGAGTTATATTATTAGACTCAGAGACTTTGGACTAGTTGAGAATCGGCCTTTTGTCCCCAGTGTAACAAAAATGTTCTATGACTCCATGATCGAAGTTATGAACCCCTGAAATCCAAGAGAAATGATGAAATCCTGGAGGGTTGCTAATAATTAGAGTTTATGTACAGATGGACTTAACACAAGACAGAGAGTTCAAATGGTCAGACTAGCTACTGTACAGAGGTCAACATATGACAAAAAAATCTTGAAATTAGTTGATGATGATGATCGAACTCAATCTTGAAATTAATTGAGAACAAACTAGCTAGCAAGTGCAATTTCAAGCCATTAAACTGTTTAATATATATTACATAAATATATAGGCATTACTAGAGATGGTGATACTGATGGTATATAATTAAGTTACCTATAAAGTCTAGGTAAGATCTTCATCATCAATCGGTCAAATTGATGGTGCATCATTGCATCAATCACTTCACTTGTTGATAAATGAAAATCTTCCTGCACTGCATGTATATCGAATGCGTTTCTCAAATCTCAAGAACAGCTAGATAGAGTTAAATGAGTTGGCCTCTATACATGTTACTTGATTGGATTGCAGCAAATAGAAGATGCAATTAATTGATGACTAAACAATGATACGTAGCTAGTCCTAATTGTATACAGAGAGGTATTGAGCAGGCAAAAATCTCATCAGCTTGACAACTCCATCTCCTCCAAAGAAAGGAAATTCAGCTAATTTACAATAAAATATGCAGTGAGAAAACAAAAAACAATATAAGAGCTTAATTATTTAATAAAGGCTTTTTTACATTTTACCCACTTGAACTTTGACCTCAATCTCACTTTACTACCTGAAAAAAAATTGTGTCAATTTACCACATAAATTAAATATTTGTTACAATAATAGGACCTCAAGCCCATTCCGTCTAAACTTCCGTAAAAAATGTCCATGTGCCGCACACGTGACTCCCTTTGAAAGAGTTTTTTCGTCATTTTATGTCTAAATGGAATAAGAAAAGGGTTTAGATGGTTTTTTTAAGCAGAGTTTCAAATTCTAGGGAAAATCAACTGGTCTTTAGGGCTGAAAGATGTTGCAGAGAATCTCGACTCTTTCTGTGATTTGGGTAAAAAATTCATCATTTTTGGTTCAATTAGGTGCGATTTAGTGTTGATTTGAAGATAAAAGATAGAATTAGATATTCTGGGGACCCTCCAAAATACGGTGAGTTCCCTTTTTCTGTGGTCCCCTTGATTTTTTGCAGTGTGGGTTGTGTGGTATGTGGTTACTTTGTGATTTGATAACTTTTTTTGTGGTGTGGCCCCTGATTCAAAAACACTCGTGACTTTTTTATATTAGAGTCGTTTATGGCATATAGGTGTTTTCTGTGGCAGGAGATGAAATTGTTTAATGTGTTATAAGCATGTGGGTATCAGTAGTTTAGGTTCTTTATTGCATGAGTTTTGTACTCTTATGGGCATTTTTTTTTTTTATTTGGACTCTTGCTGAAGTGTATTGAATATTGCTCTAGGTGTTGTTGGCTTTATTGAATGTAGTGTACTGTAGTGTTATTTTTTGGTTGGTGGCTGGATTGATAATAATTTTTTACTGCAAGTGAATTGAATACTTAAGAGATTATTGAAGTACTAAGAATTTGATTTGTAGTAGGAATTACTAGGAATGGATGAGTAAGGTCCGAGCTTTATTGACTGGGACTTATTCAATCTGCCATGAAAATTCTAGCTAGTTATAGTACTTTAGTTAATTTTCTGTAGAAGTTATTTAGTGCTTAACTCCATAATAAAGAGATTATGGAAGTACTAGGAATTTGTGGCTATTAATTAATCATGTACTGCACATATCTATTTCATGGTTTTGTGGTCAATTTGAGTTCAATGGCTGTGGTGTTATATATGTAACCTATGTGTTAACTTTATTTTACGTATTATGTTTATTCAATAGTTAACTCTATTAAATAGTTTTTTAATAGTTAACTTTATTGAACATGTTCTGTTTGTTTGTTTGTTTTTTTAGGTGATCTCAATAACTTTATCTTAGAAATTTATCACGGAGGTAAGTTTATAAATTTAAGTGATGAGGGTAAGTTGTATTCTGGTGGAAAGGTAGTTTGGGCTGATAGGTTGAGCCCTGACTGCATGTCATTATTGGATTTGGATGATACAACCAGGTTTCTTGGTATAAAAGCTTTGTGAGTTATTGGTACAGACTCTTAGATAGTGAAGATGATTAGGGGTGGGTACATGTAGTCAATGATGTTGTTTTGTTTAAGATGGTTACAGTTGACTTGCCATCAAACCATGTGGCCGTATGTTATTTTGATCATGGGAATGCAGGTTTTATAGAGAGTCAACCTACTCCACAAATAAACCAACCAAACCCATTTATAATCCAACCCACTCTATAGATAAACCGGCTCACCTCACAGTTAAACCAATCTACACAAGTGCCTTCTCAACACATATCAGACTCTTTCCAAACCTTACTTGATGTTGAAGTTAAGGCTGCTATAGAGGTATTCAGGAGAAGAAAATGAACCAGTGCAATATGATGTTCAAGTTGGTGATGAAGATGAAGAAGATTTAGATTTGAGAGACTCTGACTATGAACAAAGTGCATGTGAAGAAGATAGAGTAGTTGAATCACTAGATGACTTTTTGTTTGAAGAGAATGTTCTAACATATGTTGTTCCATTAGATCTTGGGTTTGGGGATGTTGAATCAGAATATGAAGATTCAGATGAATTGAGAAGTTTGGATGGGTCTTCTGCTGATGAGGCTTCCCAAGTGTCCAAGAAACCTAGAAGAAAGATTTTGAAATACACAGTGGATGAGGGAAATTGATTTAAAGAATCCTAAGTTTAAGGTGAGGTTGATGTTTGCATCTGCTGATGAGTTTAGAGAGGAAGTTAGAGAGTATGCGATTAAGAATGGAAAAAATATTAAGTTCATCTTGAATGAAGGCTATAAAGTGTTGGCAAGATGTGAGACACCCTGTGAGCCAAAAGATAAAAACAGTAAGGAGAATAACAACAAGGAGAAAGAGACCAATAAGAAAGGGAAAAATAAGAAGAAGTTTACAACTATGTATCCATGAAGGATCTATGCATGTAAGATAGATGAGACAGATACGATTGTGGTTAAGACCTATGTGAGTGATCATGAATTCTGTAGCTGATTGGAAAGTAACCACAACTGCACTGCTAAATGGTTGGCAAGCAAATATGTTGAAGACTTATTGAACAATCCAGATTAGGATGTGATAGCCTTCCAAAACACTGTGAGGAAGCAATATTCCATCAATGTCACAAGGACCAAGTGTTATATAGCAAAGAGAAAGGCCTCGTTGAAACTTGAGGGTTGTTATAAGGAGCAATATGCAAAGTTGTGGGACTATGCAGAGGAACTTATGAGAACAAATCCTGAGAGTATTGTATTGGTAAACACTAACTTGGAGGGAGGTAGACCTAGATTTGAGAGGTTTTATTGTTGCTTTAGAGCATTGAAAAAGGGCTTTAGAGAAGGATGTAAACCAGTTGTAGGATTGGATGGGTGCCATATTAAAGGACCCCACCATTAAAAAAAATATGAGCAAAGCCCACTAATGATTGGCGGCTATAAAAGAGGTGGCAAGTAGCAATAAAAACTAAAGTGTCTCTATTTTAACAAAAATGGGTGGCAATTGGACAATATCCACTAAAGTTCTAAATTGCCACCCCTTTTGTAGCCGCCAATCATTAGTGGGCTTTGCTCATATTTTTTGTAGTGCACCCTGGACAACTTCTAGCTGCTATTGGCATAGATGCCAACAATGGCATGTATCCAATAGCTTATGCCATTGTTGAGATTGAGAACAAGAGTACATGGACCTGGTTTTTGAGGCAGTTCATAGTTGATGTTGGTATTGAGAACAGTCACCATTATGTTTTCATAACATATAAGCAAAAAGGGCTGTTACATGCTTTGCAAGATCTTGTCCCAATTGCAGAACATAGACATTGTGTTAGGCAGTTGTACAATAATTTTAAGGGGTCTCATCCTGGACTTGGTTTGAAGAATAGAGTGTGGGCAGCTGCTAGAGCAACAACAATCCTTTGGTTCAATACTGAGACGAGAAGGATGCAAGAAGAAGATGGAAGAGCTGCTGGCTGGTTTGATGACAAACCTGCAGCTCATTGGAGCATGAGTCATTTTAGAGAAACATCCAAGTGTGACATCTTGCTGAATAACCTATGTGAGGCATTCAAAAAGGCAATATTGGAAACCAGAGATAAACCCATCTTGACCATGTTGGAGAGGGTTAGGACATATATCATGGTTAGAATGGCAAGAATGAGAGAACTAGCAGACAAATGGGTACATATTGGGCCTAGAATTCAAAAAATCATTGAGAAAAACAAAGTGGATAGTGGCTCATGTGTTTCATACCTTGCTGGTGATAAGACCTACCAAGTGTTTCATATTGGTGGATTTTCGTTCACTATTGATTTGACAACCAACACATGCATCTGTAAGAGATGAGACCTAACTGGGATTCCATGTTGCAATGCAATTTCTGCAATCTGGAAAAGACAAGAGGATCCAATTCAGTATGTGAATGAATGCTACAAGAAAGAGGTATACATGAGAGCATATCAACCTTATATTAGGCCCATGGCTAGTCATGAGTTCTGGCCTATATTTGATAACACACAAATCATGCCCCCTGCTTATCATAAACAGATTGGGAGGCCCAAAAAGACCAGGATTAGAGAGCATAATAAGCCACCACCACCTCACAAGCTCAGTTAAGACTACTTAGGCATTATGTGAAGATAAAATGCAAAAAATGTGGCTAAGAAGGCCACAATATTAGGTCATGTGGCAAGAATAAGGGACAAGGAAGCTCAACCAATAAACATGTTAGAACTTGTCAACTTTAATGTTTGTGTTGTTAAAATTACTGCTAAATTATTAATTTTTGTGGTTAATGCAGCCTGAAGCAGAATCCAATTCACAGGCCACTGAGCAAACTTCATATTCAACACTAGTGGTACTCTAGTTTAACTTTTATGGCATTGTGCATGAATTAAGCAGTCTTGTTGGTTGTCATTTTGTATGATTTTTCTAACACTGAATTGATGTACTAGGTGCAAACACCACAAAATGAGTCCATTAAGGTTTCTAGAGTAAGTCATGCAGCTGAAACTCAGCCAACAAATGTGCAAAGGAGAAAGGCCCAGTAAGTATTGTCTTTAGGGATTTGGGTGGTGTGATCTTGGGCTTTATATGTGATAAAATTCATATTGTGGATGTGTTTGTAGGTTCAAAGAGGAGGCAAAGTGATAAGACAAATAGGTAGACCCAATCCATCATATTCACAGCCTTTGCCCCAACATGACACGAGTGGATCTCAATCTCAGCCTCAATACTTTCTAACTGGTTCACAACCTCTGCCCCAGACCAGTGGAAGTGGTTCATTAACAAAAAACAAGAGAGTAATGTCCCCTGCAAAGAAGCAATTGCAGAAGAAAACCACGCACGCAACATTGAAAAGTCAATCCCTTGGATGCCTTGACATGAATAAATGTGGGAAGAAATACTTGTTAAGGATTTTGAACTCATTGTGGCAGAGTGTTTGGTTCATTAGTTTGTTCTGTTTTTGAGATGTATATGTTTTGAAACTCTGCCAATGTTCATATACTCATTTGGAGATGTATATGTTCTAAAACTTGTAGGTCCACATGATTATTTTGGAAGTCTGTTAATATCATTTTGTATTTTCGGATGAATTTTAGATGGAAAAATGTTGGTGAAATATGGAAGTGCAAATTTTGCCTTTGTTTGATGGTCATTTATTTACATAAATTATAGTGAAATTATGGTGAAATTATGCATCAATTAAGTTCCAATTATGCATCCAATTGTGTATCAATAAAACTCCAATTATGTCAAAATTACTACAACTTTCATATTATGCTAATTTATTAAAGAGATAAACATTAAACAAGCTCATTTATTAATTAATTATGCTGGTGTAAAACAACAAGTTGGTCTTCTTATAGCACCTCGTAGAGTTAGAATTCTACTATGCTCTTACTTTGCTGATGAATGTCTTTCATTTGCATCCAATTTTAAACGAGCTTTCTGTTTTGTTTCTAGACTAAAGATTTAATTTGAAAAATCAAATTGTTTTTAAACAAAAGATTTTTTTTTATAATTCTTTTCTCCACTTAGTAGTATCTACCATTACTCCACTCAAACTGCATTTTATTTGATAATTTGAGTAATCTTGGTATTGGCCAGTGGTGGACAACGTTATTAGCAACGGTGGATGACGCTATTAGCAGCGGTGGACAACGCTATGAGCTGCGGTGGACGACGCTATGAGCAATGATGGAAGACAATATGAGCAGCGGTGCAGCACATCGTCGTCGTCCATCGCAGATACTTTGTGGGTTAGTGACTAATGGCCCAAACTGTAGTTATGAGTAAAAATGGTGGGTTTTGAGGGAAAGAACCCCAAAAATGGCAGGATTCTAATAGGTTAGGGAAGGGGTGAGGCACCAAATCTGGTACAGTGATGGTTTAGACATAAAATGACGAAAAAGCCCCTTAAAAGGGAGTCACGTGCGCAACACATGGACATTTTTAACGGAAGCTTAAACAAAATGAGCTTAAGGTTTTACATTGCAACAAATATTTAATTCATGTGGTAAATTGACACAATTTTTTTTTTAGGTGGTAAAGTGAGATTGATGTCAAAATTCAGGTGGATAAAGTGTAAAAAAGCCTTTAATTAATTACAGAAAGAAGAGGAGGATGAGATTGAATGCATTGGAACACTGGTGGGACGAGTTCAGCTAAACTCAATCTGCATTCTCCTTGGATGACATTGAATCCGTGGAATCATTCTCCTCGGCTTCGTGGTCTTGCTGGATCCAAACTCCGTCTTTTTGAACAGTCTTGAAATGGATTCTGATGTTTGGGATGTGAGAAATCATGGGCCACTCCTTTCCTCTGCCTTTCTGGCATCCTGCTGCTAGAATGTCACAATGATTGATGGTCAAATTTTGCAGTGGTGTCTTCGTAGAAACTCTAGAAGTGTTTGTAGTTCATAGCAACCGGACAGTTGTAAGGAAGAAAGGCATGGCATTATTGTAATTTGAGAATCCTCCTCCTGCCCACATGCCATTACTTCCCACTCTTCCGAAAGCGGCATGAAGAAGAATTCAAGTCTTTTCAAATTTGGGAATAAAACAAGTGACGACGAGGATGCCCTGCTTTCTAATTCTATTCTGGACAACCCAAATCCCACCTTTCTCACATTATACATAAACTCAATTCTCAGCCATTCAAGGGACACCAATTTCCCCAAAAGAGTCACAACTTCACAATCATGGTCGCAGATCCTAAGCCTTGTCAAATTGTTTAAAGACATCATCCAATTGGGAGACAGTGTGGTGCCTTTGTATTCCCCGATATGTAAACATTCCAAATTTGGATTTTTCCATGGCCTCAGGTAAAGTTTTAAGTCCACGGCACTTCATAAGTCGCAGAGTTTGGAGATTAAATAAATTACACACACTGTCGGGTAATTTCTCCAAAACTGGGTTATTAGATAAATCAAGATACCTTAAGTGTACCAACCCACCAACCTCCTCAGGAAGTACTTGGATGCTGTTCTCACTCAAATTGAGTGTCCTAAGGCATTTCAATTGTCAAACTAACTATGCGCCAAATGTAGTAATTTTTGAATTAAAAGTTGCGAAAGTCCGCATGCTTTTGCAATTATGAAAAGAAACAGCAAGTGGACCCTCGGGTGCGAACATTGAGGAAAAATGATGAACTTTATCACTCGGCAACTCCATTCTCCCAATACCACCCTTGACCTCCGTAACAAAACATTCATCTTTAGTCAGAAACTGTAGAAAGTCATGCACAATATCATGCATTTTGCAACTTTTAATTATTCCATGAAATGCATCTTTTTTAAAATCTTGAAAGAAAGACCGCATTGACAAATTATCGAAATACATTTGACCCACTATTTCCTGCTCTTTGTTTCCATTTGAATTTTAATAATTTTGTGACATCCACAACTCAATTAAATCGTTTTTATCAATCATCTAATATTTAGAAAGTTAGGATTAAATACCAAATATCAATAGTTTTTCAGTAAAGCAGCAAGACATTAATTTTTTTTAGTTTAGGTACTAACCTAGAGTAAGACATTTTGGATTAGGTCATAAATCAGTTTGTTATATAGTTGTGACTGTCGAACAATCACAGTTGTGATTGAACTGTGACTGTTTCAAATTTATAAAAATTCAAAATTTTTAAGAGTTTAATATTTTTGATTTAGACTTGGGGGATAAAGTCATATAATTCAAAGACTAAACATTAAAGTTTAAGCCTTGCAAATATTGAAAAAACAACAAATCAATAAAAAAGTTATGACTGTTAAACAGTTACAGCTCGATATAATCATGTTTTTTAAAATTGGTATCTAAACTGAAATTAAATACCTAAAGTAAAATGACATAAATGTTTTGGTAATTAAAATGAAAAAATATTATAATTTGGTACTTAAAATCAACGGAACTTATAATATTTTGGAAAATTAATACAATATAAGAGACAACGTTTAATAGCCGGGGACAAATCATTATAACTTAATAATAACGGTATGAAAACTTGTTTTTGAACCGCGTCTATATCTTGCTGTTCAAAACATCTTGCCATTCTTTCATCGTTTTCTTATAGCAGAGGAGACTACTTAAAGTCTTTGTAGTAAGTGGCAAACTCTTGCACTTTTTCACAATTTCCTTGCCAATAGCTTCAAACAATTTAGACTCACCTCCTTCCCTATCAACCAATGCAATGTGATAGAACAATGACCAACAATTTTGTTCATTTAACTCTTTCAAATGGATCATATGAGTAACTGCTCCCATCATCCTAGCTACCTCCGCTTTTCGTGTTGTCACCACTATCCTACTACCTATAGCACCACTTTGCAAAGGCAGCTTTAATTTATCCCACTCATTGTTGTCTTCGGCCCACACATCATCCAAGACAAGGAGGAACTTTTTTCCCTTAATGTATTCATTTATACATTGTAATAAGGGTTCCAACTCATTTGAATTTAGAATACTATCATTTTTATTGAGACATTCAATAATGGCTTTGGCAACCCTAATTTCATTAAAAGGGTCCGAGACACAAACCCATACTCTATTTTGGAAATGAGCCTTCACTTTTTCATCATTATAGGCCAACTGGGCAAGAGTTGTCTTGCCAATTCCTCCCATCCGTACAACAGGGATGCAAAGGGAGGCTGTACTTCCTTGACTACTCTCACTCAACAATTTGCTTACTAATATTTCCTTTTCATCTACTCGACCAAATGTCCTATCAACAAGAGAAGTGCTTTTTGGTTGTTCAAGTTGTTCAATACCTCTTTTTGTGTAATGAAAGTTATAATTTTGTCTTTCGTTAGCAATCAAACTTAACCTTTCATTTACATCTTTTATCTTCAAAGCAATGTCATGATGGATAATTACTTGATTAATTTGGCCAAAACAAAACCAAGGCGCAGGAATGCAGAAACATACCTTCTTCTTAGTAACTCGAGGATTTGCGTCACCTTTTTCTTGTTTTTCAATTTTCTGTTCATCTAGCACGTCCTCCATCTCATAGGATACATCTTTTAGATTATTCAACCAATTTCTCACGCTGGCCTCCGTCACTTGCCTCTCTTCTGCATCCTCGAGCGCAGCTCCAATTGCTTTGAAATTGTGGGTGAGCTTTGCAACTTCTTTCTTAGCATCCCCGACCAGTTTCACATTTTGTTGAACCCATTGACCGGTGATTGATGCCAACTGTTCTAGGATTAGGGAAACAAGTGCATCAGCCATTGTTGGAGTTAAAATTTGTTGATAAAGCAATGAAGAAAAGGAGAAATATGGAATGGCCGGGAAAGACAATAAAGTAGTGATGGCTTTACGGGATATACATATAGGACAGTACTTGGCTCGGGTACCCCAACTCCACCACCCTGCCGACACATGATCAAAATCATTCACTTTTTAAATAACTTATTAAAAATTATTTTTGCAAAAATTCAAATTAACCAGAAATCTTTTGATTCGATAAATATTGACAATTAAATATAAAAAATTAATAATTTGGTCCAAAAATCACTATTTAATTGAAAACTATTGATTTTTTAGTGCCTAATTTTAAACACCCTATTCACCAAAAAAATTTGTCTAAACCCCCACCCATCTATAAACTCTTTCAAAACCCCCTAAAACTTATAATTCTAAATTACCCTTCTGACGCATGCTGACGTCACTGTAACTGTATTTTGGTGAAACTGTTTTTTTTTTTTTTTTTTTTTTTTTTGAATTGAAGTTTTTGCTAAAACTCGATATTTCACTAAAACTAAAATCAAACACTGAAATTGAATTTCATTACACTAAAACTGAATTTCAAAAATTCAGTTACACTGAAACTGAATTTCAAGAATTCAATTACACTGAAACTGAATTTCAGATACACTAAATTGAAGAATTCAGTTATGAATTCACTTACTGAAACTGAATTAAGTGATAAAACAATTACACCTCGACTAAAATGCAATTACACCTTAATTAAAAAACAATTACACCTTTACTAAAACAATTACACTTCACTAAAACAGTTACACCTTTACTGAATTCCGTTTCACTAAAAAGAACACAGCAACCTTATCAAAAAAAAAACCAACAATACAACAAGTCATTGAGATGAGAGGAGTAGCCAACAATACAACGTCGTCCGATCACCTCACACGCGACGAGTACACGACAGTCGCCACTGCCTCGATCTGTTTCTACCTGCAAATTTGATTCATCATATTTCAGAACCATAATTTCATTCAAAGTTCATTTAAAACTCATGTTTCATGAACTGAAACTATTTCAAGAACTGAAACTGTTTCAAGAACTGAACTGAAACTGTTTAATCAATAAATTAAGTAAATTTGTATATACTTATAAATCAATTAAAAAACTCACATTTCTATCCGATTAACATAATTAAGCTAGAACTGAATTTGGGGTGAAACTGAATTTTCAGAAAGTGAAACTAAATTTTCTAGAACTGAAACTGAATTTACACAGTTACACTAATTAAGCTAGAAACTGAAACTGAATTTGTTGAATTCAGTTGCACTTTTTAATCGACGAGGTACCTGTTTAAGACCAGACAGTTCAACAAATCAAACAGGGTTCATAAAATTGATCGTTCAACGGCCGAGTCGGGCGGTGACCACCACACACGGTGGCTGCCCAGCCCCAATCAACACCCAAAAAATTACAGAACTCACCCAAAAATATTCTCGGACATCGAATTGAGCTTTTAGGATTCGGGGGAGGCTGAACAGCAAAAAAAAACACCCAACCCGCCGCCACAAGTGGCGGATCTAGCGGTTGCAGCGGCAAACCAACCTGAAAACCAAGATTTGAGTTAAAACAACCCAACCAATAGCAAGAGCAGGTCGAGGGGACAAAGATTGATACCTGGATCGACAGAAAACACCACCGGAATCGGCCCAAAAACCGTCGGAGAAGCCGCAGCTTTGTAGCTTCGCAAAAGCCGTGCCCAGTGGTGGTCGGAGTGAGGAAATGGCATGGAGAGACTCAGCGTGAAGAGAGGAAGATATTGGTGCCAGAGCTAGGTTGCGACGCTGCCGGAAAAGAGAGATCGCCGGCGGAGGCTTCGCTGCTGTTTGGCGTCGTTCCATCGCCGTAGAGGGTTGGTTGGATGATCGGTGGGCACCACCGTGTTCGTCGCGAGGAGAGCAAGCTATTGGTGCCAGAGTTAGACCGCGACGCTACCGGAAAATGAGATCGCCGANAAAAGTAAATAAAAGGGGTAAAACTGGAAAATTAAAAGATAGGGAGTCAAACTTAGCTGGATATTAGTTGACTAGGGGGTTTAGGAAAATATTAAGTGTAAGATTGGGGGTTATGGGAGAGGTAGATTTTGGGTGGAGGTTATGAAAGATTTTTTCTCTAACTAGGGGGTTTATAATTATTTACATTTGATTTTTTCTACTTAAACGATTTTCGATTGATTTGATTTTTTGCATAAATAATTTTTAATAAGTTATCTACAAAATGAATAGTTTTGATCATGCACCGACATTACCAAATTTGTAATTTTGGGTGATGGAGTGACCTTGGGGTACCCCAAGGGTGACCCAAGTATTTTTCATATATATATATATATACAATAATGATCACTCGCTTATCATAGAGCGGAAAATTTTCCGCTTACCTAATTACCCAACAATAAATTTCAATGATCGGAACCATTCATATTTTAGAGCATCATTCAAAGATCACCCTTGTAAAAAATCAGCCAAATCGAAAACTGTTTAGTTAATGTATTACTGTCAATGATATGGGTATTGAACAACTTAGCACACATATATCCACACCCATATCCAAATGCCTATTTTATCAATCTTAGCACACATTTCTGCAAGACAAAATTCCCATATCCAAATTCTCCGTACCGTAGTGAGCGGGTGGTTAGGTAAATGAGGAATTCCCTACTCTATGATGAGCGAATGATTATTTCTATATATATATATATATAATGAGGAGACTGAAGATGTTTGCAAGACAATTCAAGCACCAATGAGAATGCAGGATGAGCCATTACCAAGCATGGCACTTACTCTTTTATTTTTTCTTTTTCCTACTTAATAATTTATTCCCTTACTTTTCCATAACATGCATCCCCAACCAATTTTATGATTATGATCGAGGCTGCTGATTGCTTCTAAGGCAATTAAGGCACCACTATTAGGGATGGCAACGGGGGTTCGGGGCGGGTTTGCCAATACCATACCCGTCCCGCCGGGTAATTGGGTTTCCATCGAGGATATTTGGAGCCCCTATTATTATTTTTTAAATAATTTGTTTTATTAATAATATACCAAATTAATGTAAATATATAATATAATAGATAAAATACATTAAAATTCATTATATTATATTAAAATAACACTAAATCATAAAGAAAATACTATTAAATTTTAAATACATGCAACAAAAATTAAAAAAAATAAATTAAAATATAATTATATAATATAATATTTGTATTAAACGGGTATACAAGGTGGGACGGGAACCGGGATGGGAACGAAGATGATATTACCAGACCCACTTAATCAGGGCGAATCCACAGAGATTTTCGGGGGCGAGGAATTTTGTCATCCCTAACCACTACACACACATGACACTTGTACAAGAATGGAATGTATTCCTTACCTATTCTTTCTATCTTTTCTTTGTTTTTTGTTTTTTTTTTTTCATTTTATTCATTCCTTTTCCCTTTTCCCCACTTTATTCCATTTTTGTTTTTTCATATGGTTTGGTGTCAAAGCATCCTTGTGCAGCCACTTATTCAAGATATTATTTATTTGAAGTCCTTTGGGGTTAGCCTAAGTGGTGATAGAGAGTGGGTGGATGGTTAGAACTAAGATAAGTGAATGGCTTGATTTCCTTCAATGTATATAACAAAAAAAAATATTTTCAATGTATTCCCTTTTTGTTAATTAAATCCACAAGTACTGTTTTTCCTTATAATTAGCTAGCTATTGCATAAGAGGGCTAGGTAATTTAATAATGAAAAAACTGAAAAGTATTGCTTGTAAGCAAAAGGCATAATTTTCATCAATAGCGTTTTCTTGAAATTGGTATAACTTAATGAACAGTCTTTGTTAATAATTACTCTGAACACTTCTCCCACAGCTTATAATTACAGCACCATTTAATTGAAAGTGATCTCCCAGTGAAATGTGTGCTAAGATTGATAAAATGGGCATTTGGATATGGGTGTGGATATATGTATATATATATATGCACCATTCTTGGCAATTGGATTGGTGGGTCCAGCTTTGTGCTGATTTTTTTTGGATCTTTTGAACCATGAAGCTTATAGATGTAAACAAATCCCCATTGGTTTTCTAGCTCAGAATCTGTGGAGGATCAAGCTTGAAAAAATATTAAGATATCAGTAAGGAGCTTCCATTGGACCATAACTACTAGTCATAGGCTCATAGCAAGCAATGAAGAGACATGTTTTTTAGATTCAGAAAGAAGTTGAATCAGAGCACAAAGAGCTGCTAGTCTCTGCCTAAAACCATTAACAAAAACAAATTATCATGGCACTTCAAATTAAAAAGTGAAAACTTGATGAGCAGCTAGGGTGTGTATAATTGAGTCATGCAATATAAGATCTATATCATAATGAAACGGGAACATTCATTAAGGCATCAAAGCTTTTAACTGCTAATGATATATAGGCTAACATAAAAGCTTCCTTGAAAGCTTAAAATTTCATGCATACATCTTCATCCATAAAGTTTGCTGCCATCATCTTGGCCCTGAAAGCCTAACTTCTGACATGGGTACATCACTATAGCATTCATTGAGTCCTGTTGATGAAGAAACTTCTTTGCTGCTCCAATTTAAGAAACTCAAATCATGATCTGACAGAGAGGAGGACTTCGGGGGTGGTGGTAAATCGCAAAGACCTTCAAGCATCTGGACTACTTTAGTCATCGGAGGCCTTAACTGCATCTCATCTTGAATGCACCACAATGCAACTTTAATTACAGTTACAACTCGTTCATCGTTTTCATCAACATCAAGCTTTGGATCAAGGAAGTCTTTCAAATTTCCCTCTTCCAACTTCTTGAAGGCATAAGAAGGGAAATGGGCTTTCCCTGAACTCTCCGCTGGATCAAAATTCCGCTTTCCACCAATGATCTCAAGCAAGACCATGCCATAACTGTATACATCACTCTTCTCTGATATGGCATAATTGGTGATCCATTCTGGTGCAAGGTACCCTCTTGTGCCCCTCAGCGTCGTATGCACAAGGCTTTGCTCCCTGTTCATTAGCTTAGCCAAACCAAAATCTGAAACCTTGGCAACAAAGTTGTCATCAAGAAGAACATTTTCAGGCTTTATATCACAGTGGACAATCTTCTCTTCACATTCTTCATGGAGATAAGCCAAACCCTTTGCTGTGCCCAATGCAATGTTGAATCTTGTGTTCCAATCCAAGAAGTCATCCTTTTTGTTCTTGAATATCCATTTATCTAAAGACCCTTTTCCCATGTACTCATAAACAAGAAGCCTGTGAGGCCCTTCTGCACAGAAGCCTCTGAGCTTCACCAGATGGACATGTCGGATTCTCCCAATAATTGTGACTTCAGCTCTAAACTCTTTCTTCCCCTGCCCAACACCCTCCAATTTTTTCACAGCCAGTTGTGTGCCATCTGAAAGCACACCTAGGTAGACTGAACCAAACCCTCCTTGGCCAATTTTTGAGGAGAAATTTTTAGTTGCTCTGCTGAGATCACTATATGTGAACCGAATAGGCATTCCAGAAAGACTGTCCAAGAAATTATCCTCTTCCAAGATTTCTTTAGAATAATCCAAAAATCTCTTCTTTTTGTAGTACGAGAACCCCACATAAAGCAGACCAACAGCAGCCAAGATTGTTGCAATCAAAATGACCATGATTATTAGGATGTGCTTGCTTCCTTTTTTGTGTCCATCCCTTGGCCCTCCATCTCCATTACTAAAGACCTTCATATATGAGACATAACCAGTATAATTTGTGCCAGAGCGTTGCAAACTCCCTATCTGATCAAACAGAAAGCAATGTCCAGAACTGCTTTCAAAGAACAGCACAAGGCAAGAACAATCACTGAGGCAAGCTTCTTTGCAGGAATTCAGATTGGATTTTAGAGAGGGTTTAGTAAAACCAAGAGCAAAGTAATCAAGCTTCTCACCCACGTATAAGAGGTCCACTGAACTGTGGGAGGTGTTACAAGTTGGGAGTGCTTGAGGTTTGCAATTAAAGCGAGAGCTGAGAAGCGAAGGGCATTGGCACCAACTGTCAAAATAGCACACAAAATAAGGGTCACAAGGCTCAGGAATGCTGCAGAAATTTTGTGGGATCTTAGTTGCTTCAGCAACAACACTCTTCCCTTTCTGAAAATTAAAGAAGGAGATTAAGCCATTGGAACCTAAAACAGCAGCCCAGAAGGCATTTGGATCCTCATTGTCAGAGAAGACAAATTTCCAAAGCAAGGATCCTTTTAGATCATAGAAACTCCATGAATTGGACACCAAAGACACAGAGTGAACCTTGCCACTGACATTGTTATTGCTTTTCCGGGCGTCATCTGTCATGGACCAATAGAGTTGTGGAGTTTGATATCCTGCATACAACACTAGCTCACCTGACTGAATTTCAAGATAATGAGACATGTTATTGTGGTTTCGAAAGCTTTTGAGTTTCATTCCTTCCAAGAACTGCTGGCCAGGTAAAAGTGTATCAGTGGGATGGCTAAAGCTCTGCCAGAGAATGCTTCCTTTGTCTCCAAGCAATACCAAGTTTCCTGAATCCTGCAATTCCATGGCTGTGACTACTTCTCCGGTTGTGTTCGTGGACCAGACCACTCCATCACTACTTTCCAAGTAGACATTCCCATTTTTGCCAAAGACAAACTTATCCGAATTTGCAACCATTGAGCCTCTATTAGCAGTCCAAACCACTTTAGAAGTGCCCAAGTGAATGACTACAAGTAGGTACAACTTGACATCCAGGCTTTGGTAGAATCCAAAAGCGAATGTCGAGTTCTTGGACAGCAGGAACAGCCCCACATTGTCATTCCATTCCACCTGAGATGCTTGGAACCCAGGGTAAATCTGAACTGAATGTTGTACCCCAGCTATGCAGGTTTTGAACACGAGGAGGAGACAGAAACACAAGGTTCTGAATTGAAACAAACCCATAATAGGCTGCACCAACTCTCTGGACTTGGCTAAATCTTTATAAAAGTTTCAGGCTTTGGGTGAATTAATGTGTAAAACCATTTTAAAACAAGGAAATAGTAGGGCCACTAAGTGTCTCTAAGTTGAGCAATATGTCTACTATGATTGAAGTGCAGTCAAAAACAGAAACCCATATGGGAAGTTTCTCTCAAACAAAAGATATGAAAGACAGAAAGACCAACCTGAAGTTGAAAAGAATTATAGACTACATTTACCTATAAAAGGCATGATCACAAAAGTACGTTGTCCAATTGTTTGAAGTTCAGTCAGACTGAGTGTAGCAGCAAACAAAAAAGGAAATATATTTATTGCAAACTATATGTGATCTTATATGTATGCTTGTGAAGGAAAGCAAACAGAGCAACAAAATCTACAACAAACAAACTAGAAAGTTGAGACCCAAAAAAAAACTAGAAAATGAGAGAATCATTGGTGATCATTGATGGGTTTTCTTTGCTGACAGTTTGAAAATATAAAATCAGGTAAAACAAAGAGGGCTTCATAAAGCAAAACAACAGTAGCAATAGATAGCCAAGAAAGGAACAAGTCCCAGAACAGATTAGAAAAATATGACTGACCACAATTCTTGGCACAGTTACAGAAACCAGTGGATTTGCAGATGTGGGTTCTTGGAGGGAATATGAATATTGATGAATCTATATGTTTCTCCCGATTTGCAAGAGAGAGAGAGAGAGAGAGAGAGAGAGAGAGAGAGAGAGAGAGGAAATGGCAGGGCGGGTAGTGAAATTTGATAACATGACATTTTTTGGCTCTATGTAATGTACCCAATTTTTCCTTGCTCTGCATCTTTTTTACGTTTTTTTAAATAAAAAGCATTAAGCCCCGGATTGCGGTGGAGTATTTAAAAGCTGCTGTGGATGACAATTCTCAATCACCTACAACAGTTTTAGTGTTTGGTAAAAAAATAAAAAACTGTTTTCTCCCACAATTCTCAACTCCCCACAGCAAAAACAGAAAACATGTTTCTATGTGCTTTTGAAAACTACAGTGAATCCAACAACAATGAATATTTTATTTTATCCATACTACCCTTATTGATTTATATAATTTTTATTTATTTATTTTAAATTAAAAAATATTTCCATTGTTAGTTATATTTTATATTGTAAGAATTAATTATGATATTTTATTTATACGATTAAAATTATAATATACTTAAAAAAATAATAGGAATACTTATTTAATAATGTTATTCTTAAAAAAATTAATGCTAATAAAAATTTATAGTCACAAATTTAAAAAATAAGTAAAAAAACATTTTAGTTTTACCAAATAAATAAGTGAAATACACTTTCAGTATTATATCCATTTTAGTAATTATACACAGTCACAGCACTTTTACATTAACATTTACCAAACACTTTGATATTGTTTTTTGCATTCACAGTACTTTTGAAAACATGGTTTACCAAACACTCAACTGTTTTACTTTACAACTGACTTTACTTCACACATGTTTTACTTCACAAATGTTTTACTTCACAGCTGTTTTTTTTCACAACAATACCAAACTGACCCTAATACGACGAGTGCACATAAAATGATCAAACACGTGTTCAAAGTCTTTATGTGTGAACATGTAATTGTCGTGTGGTGGGAAGAAGAAGGTGTATTATTGTCTTTTGCATTGGTGTCCTTGCTGTGAGTTTTTTGTGTACTTCCCCACAATTATATTTTTCGTATTTTTTTCTGTCTCAATGTAATTAGGTAAACTGATTTTGGCTGAGCAAATTACTTTTCAGAGCGGACCCACATAAATAGCTTAGTGATAAAAGGTGTGTGTAGGAGAAGCTGTAAATTTGATTGCACGTATTTGAAATTTAACCGAAGACTTTGTACTTTGATAAGAGAAACATATAGTGTGAGTTTAATTTCTTCATTATCCAAAAAAGTAATTACGTATAAAGTTTTTCTTTCTTTTCTTAATGCATTCCGACTTCCAATTGTACAATGATTATTGCAAATGCGAGTACCATTGATTACTATCGAGTTTCGGTGCTTTATCATATGAGATTGATTAGTATATTCTTAGAGTTATTTAGATCTTATTATAATACTCATTTATGCTAATGTTTTGATGATTTTAGAGTGTAAAATCTTAAGAGTTTAAAATGAGTGTTGCTATTTGCACATCTTTTTTTTTTCTTTTTGCACACTATTTTTTCACTTTTTCTCATTTCACACCCCTTTCATAATTAAATTTTCTCATACACACACCCCTCCTAATNTGACAATGGTCCGCCGAAAATGTCACACTCGTTCGACAGTCATCCGTCGAACGATGTGAGTGTTGTTCGGCAGGTACCCACAGAACATCAAGGACCCGTTCGGCAAGTACTCGGAGAAAATGTCTACTTGGGCGAAAGGAGGGAGGAGAGAGAGAGAGAGAGAGAGAGAGAGAGAGCTGGGTTGGTGCGAGCAGAAGGGCACGTCGGGAGAGAGAGCTTCGATAGTGCTACACGCGGTGGCTAGAAGGCGCTGCGTGCGGTGATGCTGCAAGCAGAAGGGTCGAGACTGGGGTGGTCGGGGCTGGGTTGGGGTGGGCTGGGGCGGGGCTGGGGTGGTCGGGGCTAGGTTGGGCTGTGACGGGGAGAGATGGGTAAAGAGAGGGAAGGAGAGATAGAGGGGTTGGGGTTTTAGGTAATTTTGTTTTAGGTTTTTTTGTCATTTCACAAATTAAAATTTTGGAGTGTGCAAATAGCAGCTCTCTTTAAAATTATGCTTTAATTCGTGAGTTTTAAACATTAAGCTGACGTATTTTAAAGAAGAAAAACAATACATTCAAAAGGAATATATACTGTACCCTATTGAATAAAGTTTTTTTTATTTTTTATAAGGAAAATAAAAAATAGAATAAACAAACTCAATCAAATCAGTTCTTTTAGTATATTCCAAAACAGAGAAAAGAAAGTTTTCAAAGTTTAGCTTTTTTTTTTTCTTTCTAAAAAAAGAAGCTCTTTTATTAGAAAAAAAATTCAGAGTTTAGCCTTTATCTTAGTTTCTTTTCCCTCTCTTCTCATTTGTGTTATCAGATCTTCATCTTCTAATTGCTTCAAGCTTTAACAACATAATCAAAATGTTCATTTATTGAAAATATTCTCTTACCATACAAAATAACAACATAAAATGCTTATATTTATATTATTAAACTGTAAATTTGAATTATTAATTATATTGAGTTTCAAAATATGCAATTTGAATTCACATAACATAATAGTTATATCCTTAAACCTTACGAAGAAAAACATTACTCATACGGTCATACCTTCGTAAAAGACATATATTTGTCAGATTGGAAAATTCAAGTTTTGTGCTAGTTCAGTAGTTTTGCATAATGTTGGGGTACGAATGTGAAAGCCAAAACTTAATGGATACAAAAGAAAGCCCCTTATCTTTTGTCACTTTATATATGGACTTACAGAGTGATGTTAGTTGAAAGCAGGAGATCTCCTAGCGACACGTGTGAATAAGAGGTAAAAGTCAATTTGGCACAGCCAATTATTGGAGAAATTTTGTTGGTGTGGTTTTCACATTTCTCATTGGAATTTCTCTGTCGGACACTAATTCGTCAATCCTTTATAGTCCTCTCTGCTTATCTATTTTATTCCCCCACTGTATTTGGTTTTACACATATATAGTTTTTTTTTTTTTTTTTTTGGTACGGTTCAAAATGAAAAATAGCATGATAAATTGGTATCTGAAATATTGGCCCAATCTTAAATTCATATTTTTGTGGAAAGTCATATTATTAAAGGCAGAGTCCGCCTTGCTTGGAAAGCAAACACTTGCTTGAATATATTTTGATGGCCAAAGGTTCAAACCACGTTCAATAGAACTTTGAACTTAAAAATTTGATTAGGTAGGATCATGCTTGGATCTAGGGTCTACCTTCACCTAATGTTTCCACAATCTGTCATGTCTCAATTCNTATCACTTTCCCCCCCCCCCCCCCCATTGACAAATTAAAATGCTTTAAGATATGAAACTTTTTTAGACTTTTTTATTCGTACTGATGTGAGTTTTATGTGCACTCACATATGATTTTATATATGCACCTAATAAAAAATTGTTATGAATCTATCATTCTTGTGTTGGTTCAACGATTATCAATTATTCTGATAAAAATGAAATTTAGTATAGGCAGGCACATTAGAACAATTCATTAAAATATATAAGCTCTTGAGCACCTTTCCTATATAAACTGATTTTGTAGAAGTAAGTTTTACTCATGATGGCTCATGATATAATCATAAACAAAGGCTATTCTAGAATGTATATATGATCCCTATACCCTCAAAGATTAGGTTAACATTTAACTAAAGACGATCACATCCCTAATATATAAACAAATATATCCAAAATCTAATGATCTTTCTTTATTAATAACGTTTCCTTCTTCAGTTCTTCCTAGTTTTCTTGTTCTTTCAAATATGGTAAAAGGACCCTTAGCTGGCAAGAAAAAAATTGAATATACACCCACATCCCCACCCATGAAGGTTAAAGTGGTTTTAGGTTAAAAGTTTCATTGACTTGTGTGTGTCCAACCTATTTTAGAATTTTAGATAGAATATTCCTAGAAATGTGTAACAGCACTAGCAGATCAATCAGGCCCAAAAATTCTCGATGATCCAAGAAATGGGAGCAGCCTTGATAAATTAATTGCATTGGGGGCTATAGACAAAAATTAATATTGTGGTAGGTAATATTTGCATGGCTAGTGCGGTGTGTTAGTAAGTAAAAGTTTAAGGCAATCAAGTTGCACTGGAAAATCTGGCCCAGATAATTGAAAGAAAAAGGAAAATAAAAAAATATACAATTGTTGAGTGCCCAACTGCCCACCAAACCACATTGCTTTGGAGTTTTGTCCTTAATTGAAGGTTAAAAGTACTACTGAAGTGCTGATCATGAAATGGCCCAATTTGGGTTTGAAAATTCAAGGCACTAGTTTTCCAAAGCTTGCAATCTCTTATTGATCAAGAGTCTACTTTGGAGGGAGGATGGGTCTGATTGGCTTACCTCTACCATCCAATAGGAGTAATTGGTTTTTTCTGGGTTCTAGTTCTTAATATAGTCAGTTTTTATCAAGGAACAATTAGGGCTAGATTCAAATACATAATTTTTTATGTTACATTCTTAAGTTATTTGATAGAGACAATAATTTTTAAACTTTTTGGAACCACACACCGGTACCATGTTAGCCCAATTACTAGACCTTAAATATTTAAACATAAAATAAACCAACTATATATATATATATATCAAACAACATTTCCCATATGAGCTCAATTACGCTTTATTAAGTATGGATCCTCATCTTTTGGTCGCAATGCTTGTGTGTGAATGGTTTGGCATGACCAAGGTAGTGTATGTGGTCGCAATTCATGTGTAATAAGGTGGATTTTACTATCACACCGGAAATGGCCACAATGAAATTTCAAGCCCAAACACTAATATGTCCGATATATCATCTGTATAAAGATGTTTGGATTGTTTGAAAAGGTCTTAATTTAAGTAATATGCGTGAGGTCGGATGAAAGGTAGATATCAAATTCAGTTTTCTTGTGATAAAAAAAAAAAAAAAAAAGGTATATGCTTCTAAAATTCAATGTGTTTTCTACCTAATTATAAAGATAAAAATCATTATGGTTGTTTTTGTTTTGGGTAGGGGAAAAAAAACATGTAACACGACAAAAACATGTAAACTTGAAAGAGATGTGAGAGGGCCAAAGTTTTGGGCTTTGGGTCGTGTTTTTGACATGGGCCTTGTATTGTAGTCCATTAGATTTAAACCATTTCCGTAAAGTTGATCTACATATTAGTGAACACATGGTTAGAAAGGTTCTCAAGCACTGGGTTTCTGCACATTCGGACCCAAATCCACATTTCAATTGAGTTAAGACAAAACAATAAAAAAGAAGATTATCCAAATCCGAAGGAGACGAGACACATCGGGTCTTCGTTACTGCTTTGGACGTCTTAAAATCCACGCTCCTCTCACGCCCTTGTCATAATAATACGCCACTCTCCTCGTTAAGCGCTTGAAACCCAAATTCCAACTTTTCTACAATTAATTTTCCATTCAGCTTCTTTTAGTAAAAGAAAAAGGAAATAATATGTACTCACAAGTCTAACATTATTTAGTGAATAATTTAATAAAATTGACGATATTAAAAAAAGAATGTATGAATAATTTTGATACCGAATTCTCCTTTTTTGTTTTTTGTTTTTTTCTATTTGAATATTGTTTTCTCTAATAAAGGTAATTTGTAAAATCCACTTATATAGAATATGTGTCTTTTTTACGCTAGAGAGACAATTAATTTAACTTTACAAATAAGAGTAGACAAACTATATGACATATATCTTGATGACTAGTATATACACTAGCGGATCCACAATGGGGTCAATTGACCCCGTGAATCCAAAAATTCTAGGCTTGAGAAAATTGGTTGACCCTTTGAACTCATGGATGTTGGTGGAGTTGCAGGGGCAAGGTGTTTGAAGAAATGTCTAAAAGAGGAGAGAAGGAGAGAAGATAGTGGTTCCTTTCATATAGTATAAGGCAATTGGTTAATTATTAATTGGGGTTGTCATTGAATTATAAATATATAGTCATGGAGAGGTATTTCAAAAGAAAATTAGGTGAGAGTTCGTCACCTTTTCTGACACCAAATGATAGTTTTAAAGTTGAAAGTTAAAAACAAAGTGAGCTAGATGCAATTTTGGCAGCCCTTTCTGATGTAGAACAAATGGCAGAACGGTTCATGCAACAACTCGACCGCCATAAGCCCAAGAAAAGAAACAAGCTTCAGCCCGGCCCAGTGTCAGAAATGGGCCCATGATATACCGATTCGAAGGGAACGACGAGACAAATTCAAGCCATAGCCACAGGCGATGACCGAGGGCCTATTTTGGCCAAATTCTTTCGTTTATGGCTTCAAATAAGCAATTTAGTGATTTTGAATAAGTTTCCTAAATTGCACTTTATTTCCATTTTTATTTCCATTTTGAATTTTGAACGTCTAGGGTTCTGAACGTATTTAAACAACCTTTTGGCTGTTTGTAAGTTTCAGTTTAATTTTTTTTTTTTCAATCAAAAAACCTTGAGATTTCTCTCATTTCTCTGGTGGACTCCAGATTCTTTTTTAGGGATTAACGCTGGTTTTCCCTAATAAATTTTAATTGCGTGTTACGCTGCGTCACTTTCTGTAGACCTTGGACTTCGACCTCCAATATCGGATTATGATCTTAATATTCGAGATCAAATTCAAAGAGCTTATCTACAGAATGTCTGTGTCAACCTAGAAATCATACATTTTCACCAAGAAATTATATTTTTTCTACCCAAAATAAATATTCGTGAGTTTCTTAATCTTAACCCTATGATGTTCTATTTCTGGATCCGTCATTGAGTATATATGTGTATTGACCAGAATAGCAAAAGTGTTAATAGATTGTTTTGGAAAAAGCTTACATATAATAGAGATAGATACTGATTTGGCATCCCATAAGATAAGTTTTATCTTAAAATTAGAAAAAATTTTATGTGATAAAATATAAGAGCATATGTGGCATGTGCCATTATGTTATTGAGTTGGAATAGCAAATTAACGATATCTCTATTACAGAAAAGTTTCTCTTGATTGTTTTTTTAATTTTTATACATCAGTGATATGCGTTTTAAGAGTTCTTAGATATGCCATTGTTTAAGAGTCTTCTATTATGGCGTGGGTGCTTGTTATTTGGTTTGTATTTTCCCAAGTTCCTCTTTGATTGGCCTTGATTGGTTCACTAAAGCACATGCTTAGATTCTTCTGAAAACCCGATTTTAATATTTGTTTCACATATGCATGTTCTAACTCATAATCTACCTCAAGATCAAGGAATCTAAAACGCCATCATGCTTGTTTGGAGGACTTATCAATGAGGGAATTGAAGATGTTTGGGCGATAGTGAGTTTAGGGAGAAAATTAAGTTTAGTAAGGAGTATTTTTTTTTTTTAATGTTATAAGGTATATTTTTTTTTAACTGAGAAAAAAGAGCTTCATGGAGAGTAATCTTCGTCTCTATTAAAAATTTTAAAGTTATATTAAAATTTTAGTTCGTATAAATCAATAAGGTTTCGTTTATAATCTAAAAACTTACAATTATACCTCATTGTTTGTTTTAGATTATAACCAAACTCAAATCATTAATATTATCAATAAAATAAATGAAAAAATGACATGATAGTCACGTATTTGCCACTAATAGAGGCATTTACCTCCTTTTGTATACTTTTAGAACCTCTCTACGACCAATTTGCTATTATCATAAATTCTTTTGATCAGTGTCCAAATTATAATGTGTTGAATTTGGTTGCAATTTATAAACAAACTCATGAGATTGTAAAGTTGTAAACTAAGAAAATGAAAATAAAAACCTCAGCAAACTAGGCAGATTAGAAGTGCATAATTTTGCAAAAAGGAATGTTATCCATCTTCTTTAATCCACATTTTTCATTGACATTCTCTTTAATTATTCTCATTTTATAGTGTAAATTCATGATTGAACCGTTCATTTTTTAAATTTAACTATAAAGATCATCTCTGCAAAAAATAAACAAAATAAAAAATTATTTGATTATGTAACTGTAATCAAATAAACAGACGGTTTTGGTTATAATTTAATTTATCGTTTGTTTATTTGATAACTAGGGGTGGGCACGGGACCGGGGAGGGGGGACGAGACTAACCTCATCTCGTTCCCATCTCACGCTTTGGGTTCGGGATCGATACGGGATGGTGTGGGCGTTTTGGAGCTCTGGTACCGTATCGTCCCGGACCAAACTAGTTCGGTACGAGTTCGGTACCAACTCAGTCCCAGACGAAAAGAAGAAAAGAAGAAAAATAGATGGCTGGGTGGCTGGGCAAGTGGCCGGACGGCGAGGTGGGTGACTGGGCTGGGTCGTGCGCGGGCTGGAGGTGGTTGGGTGGCTCGAATTTGAGGTGGCTAGGTGGCTGGCCTGGTGCTGGTCGCGAGAGAGAGAGATGGAGGAAGTGAGGAGGAAGAGAGTGGCTGGGGTGGCTGGCCTGGTGCTGGTCGCTAGAAAGAGAGATGAAGGAAGGTGCAGTGGTGCGATGCAAGGGGTAGAGGGACTGGTGTAGTGGTGCGACTGCGAGGGGAGAGAGGCTCTAGCGACGGCGACAGAAGCTGGTGCGACAGCGATGGCGAGAGACGGCGACGACGAGAGACTGCGACGACGAGAGACGACGACGACGAGAAACGGTGACGGCTTCATCTGAAGTAGGATGCGAGAGAGAGTGGCTGCTGGGAGAGGGTTGGCTGCGAGGGAGAGTGGCCGCTGGGAGGAGTCTCTGAACTCTGAAGTTGGGAAATTCAGAATTGGGAAGTCTGATACAGTGATAGTGTGATACTCTGAAGTATCACATGCATTTAGGAATTAGGATTGTAGGCCATTTGGGAGTCATGGGCCATTGGGCCTCACGGGTGTGGGTTGGGTTTTTAGGTGAAAAACTGAAAGTTAAAAAATAAAATGGGTTTAGTGATATTTGGGCCCATTAAATTATTAAATAATTAAATTTTAATTAATCGGTACGGAACGAGACCATCCCGGTATTAAACCTTCAGGACCGATCCCATCCCGTTTGAGATCGATACGAGATTGAAAAAAAAAAAAAACGGGATGAGACCAAATGATACGGAATGGCACGGAATGAGATGGTTTCGGTATTTTCGATCTTAATGCCCACCCCTATTGATAACGATTACATGACCAGATAATTTTTAATTTAGTTAATTTTTTGTAGAGATAATTTTTAAATAATTATCTAAAAAAATGAGCAATTTTGATTATTAAAATATAATGTAGAATAAAAATAATAAATGAAAAAATCTATGAAAAAAAGTGGATAGCATTCTTTTTTGCAAAATAATAAATTCAACAAAAGTGAAATAGCGTGATAAAGCTCCTCCTACTAGTAATTGACAGACCGAACCTTCACTCTCTCCATGTGACACGTGTTCATATAAAGATTGCAGTGTAGCTGCTCAAGTCCAAAAAGAGACAAGAATATTTATGAAAGAAAGAGAAGAAAATTAGTAGAATAGTATTTGCGAGGCAAAATCAGCTTTTAATATACTGATTAGATTAGATAGCATTAGTCAAATCAAAGTTGCCCCTAATTGCGTACCTTCATGGGTAAGTTTATCACATCCCACTGGATTTTGTGACCGGTTTAGTACTGAAGAGAGAGAGAGAGAGGCCTCAACGGTTTCCATAAGCACGTCTTCTAACCCCCACACGCACACAAACAACACAACTACACAGCTACTCAAGCATAAGTCTTTTAGAGAGAGAAAGTGTTTTCAGAGAGAGAGAGAGAGAGAGAGAGAGAGAGAGAGAGAGAGAGAGCGAGAGAGTTTTGGGCCTTTTGGCTTTGTGTGTATTCTCGGGCGAAGGAAGAGTAGAGGTGCTGAAGAAATGGATAGCAAAGTGGATGAGCTTGTTTCTGTTGAGCTTCAAGCTCCTCCTGCTTGGAAGAAAATGGTTTCTCTCTCTCTCTCTCTCTCTCTCTCTAACACTCTTTCACACACTCAAAATTTTATTTCTTCTTTATTTTTTGGGTACCCACCAGCTATTTCCATGCTATATTATTTTCTTGTAGCTTTATCTTTGCTTCTAGTTAAAAGGTTTTTTTTTTGTGTGTTTCTGGCTGTTGGGGTTAGTTTTTTCTGGGTTTTCTTAATTTGCCTCAATTTGTGTTTAGTTTTTTTTACTTTTTTGTTTCTTGGGTGCTTGGGTTAGTTTTTTGTTTCTGGGTTTGCTTAATTTGCCTCAATTTTAGTTGTTCTCAGTGTTATGTGGTAGAATTTTGTTTAGTAATGCTTGTTTTTTCAAAGCTAGGGTTTTTTGCATATTAATTTTGGTATTCAAAGTAGTAATTCTTGTATGCCCAAAAAAGGCTGTAACTTTTATTTTTAAGATTTCCTTTGAAGGGCACTCAATGCTGATTGTTGCTGTAATTGTTTGCTCTCTTGTTAGGGTAAATTATTAACTAAATTTGGTCATTACCCAAAAAAATGTGCTTAGGCTAAACCATGGATATGAGCAATTGCCTGAAAGCCACACATTTCCACAAACCTAGAACTTTTCTTCAAATTTGGCACCCTGGTGATTCCTGAACCTAGGATTTTTCTTCAAATTGGGCACCCCTGGTGATTCCATTTCCACTGGTAGTTGCTCTAAACATTTCCAACAGAAAGTTGCAACTCTTTTCCGCTTTGACAGGTTTCCTTTTCTTTGGCAACGACGCCCAGCTGGCAGCCCTTGCTAGCTGCTTTAGGTTAACCTTAAATTGCAAAACTCTGCCTTGGGTTACAATAGCATCCCTTAAAGTCTTTTATATATATTAGTAGACATTTGATGGGCACAATCTAAAATCTCTTGGGTTTGATGCTGGAACAACAATACTACTTGTTGCTTCTAAAGTTTGTGTATCTGTGTTCAGTGATCCACCAATACTTAATAATTTAGACCCAAGAAATGGGTCTGTCCCCTTTGTATCTCCCAAAACTTTTGATTTGGAATAAAACAGTTGAAATATGATTTGGATTTAGATTTAAACTGTTGAAATATGATTTAAATTTAGATTTAGATTTAGGCCCAAGAAATAGGTCTATCCCCTGTGTTGAATTGAATTGGAAATCTGTAATGTGTTGATTTGCTGATGTTTCCTATGCTTTTATTCCTTTATATGTACTATATTTACTATACACTTGCACTTAGTTTAAAAGCCATACTTGTAAAGTAGATGCATGTGTTTATTAAGATAAGAAGAGATGAAATACAGTACTGGTTATTTTCAGTGAAAGAGAGCGCTAGATAATAAAGTGTTGAAATAGATGTGTTGTGTTTTTACAATAGTTATATAGAAAATCAATGTATACACTGACAAGATGTATGTGTGACAACAGCAAGGAAATGATTTTTAGTATACTGCCGACACAATTCACCGCTATTCTAGCAGTATGCATTTCAGATCTTATGATTGAAAACACTGCACACTTTATATATATTGTTCGAGTTCTGATAATCCCAGAAATTTCCCCATATCATTACCCTTGTCTTACTTGAAAGGAAATGTGAAAACTAATGAAATTGAACATAAAATGGTTATGAAATTTTAACACATAGAGAAGCTACTTCCATAAGTTCCTCCTTCTCCCCTCTTTCTCTCCTCTCTCCCTCTCTCTTGCATGTATATATGTATGTATTTAAAAAAAAAAAAAAGGCAGCCCACTGCACGAGGCTCCCGCCAATATGGGGTTTGAGGACGGCAAGATGTACACAGCCATACCCTGTTTTCAGAGAGGCTTTTTCCACAACCCGAACCATGACCATCGGGTTGCTTGGGAAGCCATTCTGTTTCTGCCGATGAATGTATGCCTATAACATACTTTTTGCTACTATAACATATAAATTAGTTATGTTATTATCCAATCATAAACAAGATAATTGCTCAAAAGAAAACACACTATGTTGGTATATTTGCTTGATGTTGGTGTTCATCAGATAGTGCGCACCTTGTGTATATGTTTTGTAGCTTAAGTACAAAAATTAATAAACTGAGGGATGTATATGGTTTTTACAATAAGTTGGATCCTGATAGAGCATAAGCAATAAATATTCTGTGGGAATTTTCGGGAAAGATTTTGATAGCTAACCAGTAAAAAAAATATACCTAAAACTCGAAGGTTGTGATATACAAATGAAGAACTGTCTCATCACAGTGCTGGAGGAGGTCATGTCATTGTATGAATGCCAACCACCTTAGAAGTAGACTTCCACATGAAAATCATCATGAAGGCCATGTATTTGTGAAAAACCTTCATGCTGTTGAGTTAAAAATTCAGTGAGAAACGTTCCTATGGAGAATGTTATGATTTCATTTATAGCAACAATGATTAGCACACATGTTGAAATGAACTCAAGAGAAACCTAAGGTTAGATCCGTAGATTTGAGAAGATGTGAGATTTTAGTGTGGTGGTTTGTTCAGGTGGAGGGCAACCTAATTTTGGAGAAGTTCCAAAGAAATTAAGGTTATCTGAGTTTCCTTGTAGAATCCAGAGACAATCTACTCAATACAGCTCATGAAAATTGGATGACATTCTGCTGTCATTGATAAAGTGTTGTTAATAATCATTTGTAGTGCATGCTGCAAAACTATTTGCTTAACCATCTCTCTCTCTCTCTCTCTCTCTCTCTCTCTCTCTCTCTCTCTTCAATTTTAATATGTTTCAAAATCAGGACATATGCGTTTGTATTATAACTATACCGTGCCAATATTGTTGGAATTATCAAGGAAGGTTGAGTGAGTGAAGTCAATGTGGTTATTGATTGTATGCAATCCTTGTTATATGGTTGTTGACATTTTCTTTCTCTTTGTTTTGCAGTTTTTTCCCAAAAAGGGAGGCACACCAAGGAAAAATGAGGTCATATTTGTTTCTCCAACGGGGGAGGAGATTAATAATAGAAAACAATTGGAGCAGTACCTAAAATCACATCCTGGTAATCCTGCAATATCGGAGTTTGATTGGGGCACTGGTGAAACCCCTAGGAGATCAGCAAGGATCAGCGTAAAGGTCAAGTCGACTCCAACACCAGAGAGTGACCCCCCAAAGAAAAGAGGCCGAAAATCATCAGGTTTAAAGGATAACAAAGTGGAAGCTGGAGAAACTGATGGTACAAATGAAGTTCAAATGAAAGATTCAGAGGTAGCTGAGAAGAAGGATGCAGAAGTAGTTGAGAAGAAGGATGCAGAGGCTGAGAAAGAAAAACATGCTTCCCAGGAAAATCAGGTTGAGAATGGAGGAAAATCACAAGAAGAAACTGAAACTAAGACCACAGGTGCCAGTATTGAAGAAATTAGCCCTGAGGATGGTAAGGATAAGACCGAGACTGCTGCTAAGGAAACTCAAGGTGAGGAAACAGATGAGAAGCAAAGAGTTGTAGCAGCAGAGGAAAAACCTGCAGAAGAAGCCTTGGCTACTGAGGTAACTGAAAACAACAAAGAAAAGGTTCCACAAGCTGAGGGAGAGCAAGCAAATGGCACTAGTGACAAGAAACAGGATGACACAGCTGCTGTTAGTGTTGAAGCAGAGAAAGAGAATCCCAATGCACCAGCACCTTCTATGGAGGGAGAGATCAAAGAGAAGCATGATGTATCAGAGAACGATGGAAAATGCAATGCTCAGGCTGAGGAGAAAATAAAGACAAAGGATGGGGAGGTTGTTGAAAATGGTAAGGTTGACCAAGCGGCGCATGCAGATGCCCCACAACATGCATAGACTTCTCGTTTGAGCTGCTGAATATACTGTATTACCTCTCATGTGAGCTGTTGAATGTACTGCACTACCATTTATGGCCCTTGGGCAGTCTGTCATATCTGTTAACTTTTTCCCTCTTTTTAACTCTGGACTTATGGATGGTTGTAATGTTAGTCTTGTTAATGTTAGATTTAGTAGTATGTAGGGAACCAATCTGTACTTTCTGGTAGAATAGGTCGTAACTTGTAGATTCTGCAGCTTTGTGTTATGCAAGAGCTTAGATTGTAGAATGTAAGAGACCCTTATTGGGCTGACCGCTTTTATTTGTTGTAGATGGTCATTCAGTCCACTTCTTTTGTTATGTGATTAAAGTGTTACATTTCTTGGGCTGCTTGTGTTATTAAAATTGAAAATGCATAGCCCTTCCCATACTTGGAGGAGTGCTATTTTGAGCTCTTTTTGTCGAAGAAAAAATAAAAGAAAAAGAGAGAAAAATATGATGTATATAGGTTGTAGATTCTGTGCTTTATTATGTTGTGCAGAGATTGTATGGGGGAGCATGGGGGGAACGATGCAGGGTGCTCAAAATGCTGGACTTTTAGCCTTTAATTTGTCAGTGTCAAATCTATGCCTTGTTAGAATTACAAAAGGTTTAAATTTCAAATACCCTTTAGGTCAGCACTTGATCATATTTTTGAGCTTTTTTGTCTTTTCGTTTGTTCTTTCTTGGCAATAACTATTTTTCCTTTTCATTCTGCTCGAACAAATATTAGAAAGAAAGCGGTAGAATTCCATTCATCATTACGTTTTACTTTTTTTTTTTTTTTTCAGCAATATCATTACTCTTTCTTAATCTTAGTTGTGATTTTTTCTCTTTTCCAACAATATAATTTTGGAGTTTGGACAACCAAAAGAACTTCATGTCTCAAACTCCTCCTTTCCCACGAAAGGTATACATAACTATAAACTATCCATCCTAAAGGTTATGAACAGAGGAAGAGCTTTTTAAAAAGACAGAGAAAGTAGCCGGATGGAAACAACATCAGAAAGTGGAAAAGGTATACTTTGAGAGAGACATGTAAAATTAGTGAGAGCGAAGTAAGAATCTATTCTATGCCCCCCAAAAAACATTTGTCACCTTTGTATTAAGGCTAAGAATCTTGTATTCTTTGTTCACAGAATCACAATCTCTAGACAAGGAAGGCTAAGAATCTTGGATCTTATGGCATGCCTGGAGGAAAAGTATTGCATCATCCAAAGGATTGTTTATGGTGGTTTCGTGGTTGAGGTTACCGACGTTGTTGGGTTACACTATTATTATTAAGACATGTCCAGTTCTTTTCTACAAATGGAATGCTCTTTCATTGTTAATACGCCCAAAAGACAAATGGAGTTCTCTTCCTTCTGCCTCTGGTTCCTTCTCTTCTCCACCACTACTACATTTCTCAATGGTAAGTGCTTCTTCAGCTATTGAATTTATATTACCTACTGGGTGTTGTAAGTAATGGTACATGGACTCTCTTATGAACTGTATGGCCACCTATATTGATTATCAGTTCCATGGTTGATATAGTACAACAATGGTGGATAGGACAACAAAAGCTGAAATAGAAACCATTACACTCCAACAATGGTGGATAGGAAAGATATAACATGTGCTATGCTTTTAAGTTGCTCAATGCTTTAGATTTTGATATTATATGTTAATAAGAAATTATCTCTACAGTCTGACAAATGTTATGTTTTTATACTATCAATTTAGACCATTAATCATGTAAAATCTTGTTTAAATGTATAGTTGAGATTGCCAGTCGACAAAATAACTTGTCAGATAGGTGGCAAGAGAACAATACCCATATGTTAATACAGGCTAGCCTCCTCATGCTAACACACTTGTTATCTGATGGGCTTTAAAAATTGGTCTTCTAGATGTTAAATGAAATTTACATTTTCCAAATTATTCTGCCTTCCAATGCTTTATTGAACTTGGAAGTCATGTGCCATGCATAGCTATACAAATCTTTTAGCTTTCCCCAAAATTTCTATGCAGCCCCACCCTGCAAATGGAGGATTAGTAGTTTAAATTTAATTTCTCTCTTGGAAAGCAGTGTGTACGTGTTCATGTCCCATGTCTATTAAACTATACTCTCGGGCTAATGGAGCTTTGTATCTTTCTTCCAGTGGATGCATCTTTTACAGGAACATATGGAATAAACTATGGCAGGATAGCAGACAATATACCTTCACCACACAGTGTGGTTACACTTCTCAAAGCAGCAAAGATAAAGAACACCAGGATCTATGATGCTGATCACGACGTGCTCAGCGCCTTCAAGGGATCAGGAATTGAAATAGTGGTTGGACTTGGAAATCAGTTCCTGAAAGACATTAGTGTTGGCGAGGACCGAGCCATGAATTGGATAAAAGAAAATGTGCAGCCATTCCTTCCCGGGACTCATATTTCTGGAATAGCAGTTGGGAATGAGATCTTGGGAGGTACTGATGTGGAACTCTGGGAGGTCTTGTTGCCTGCTGCAAAGAATGTTTACAATGCTCTTACCCGTCTGGGTTTGGCGAAGAGCATTGAGGTCTCAAGTCCACATTCAGAGGCTGTTTTCGCCAATTCCTACCCACCATCTGCATGCATTTTCAGGGAGGATGTTGCTCAATACATGAAGCCACTTTTGGAGTTCTTCTCACAAATTAATTCCCCTTTTTACATAAATGCATATCCATTCCTGGCCTATAAGAGTGACCCTGAGCACATTGACCTCAACTATGCTCTCTTCAAATCGAATCCCGGGATTCAAGACACAAAGACTAATCTGCACTACGACAACATGTTTGATGCCATGGTTGATGCAGCTTATTTCGCTTTGGAGAAGGCCGGATTTGAGAAGATGGAGGTCATAGTCTCTGAAACCGGCTGGGCATCTAATGGGGATGAAAACGAAGCAGGAGCAGATGTAAACCATGCCAAGACTTACAATTATAATTTGAAGAAACGGCTGGCCAAGAAGAAGGGGACTCCTCATAGGCCAAAGATGGTGGTGAGAGCTTATATCTTTGCATTGTTCAATGAGAATTTGAAGCCGGGGCCAACCTCTGAGAGGAACTTCGGATTGTTCAAAGCTGATGGGAGCATTGCATATGATATTGGGTTCACTGGACTTGTAGCACCTTCTGCAGCATCCTCATCTCTTCTTACTTACAAGGTATGAATTTCAAGATTACTCCTATTACCATCTTTAGTTGTAGTGTTGATTTGGGAACTTTTGATGAATATAAATGCTGTCTTTAGGACTCAACTCAATCACAATTTTAAGCTCCACCATATAAAATCTCTTTAAAATTCCCATTCATGAAAATTAAATGAATTTGATGTATCATACCCTTTAGTACTCATAAATGTGTCCTCTTTTCAAAGGCAAAAGACATTTCCTCCACCCCTTTTGAGTCAAGGCCTAAGTAGGATGCTTTTACACATCAATTGAGAATGTAGATGTCTTTCAGCATTGTAGGAACAGTAAATCATCTGAATATGATTGTCAAACAGTCCAAAGTATGATGTTAACTAGGATTCTTTTACCATACCAGGGCTAAAAGTCTTGGCATGGATATTAGGATGTTTACAGCCCACACACACACAAAAATGTTATAAATACATTGTTGTAAACATCCCAGCATAATTCTTTTCTGAGAATAGTTAAACGACCCTGTTAACCGATTAATCAAAGCAATGCATACAGTAATTGCCCTGCATTTAGGAATGGTGAGCATGAAACATTAAGTAAAATTTTACTTGTCCAATTTATAACCATGCATTTACATCCTCTAATCTAGTATATGCATCTTACAGAAAATGTTCAAATCATATAAAACATGATTGTCAAACAGTTCTTTGATTTGCCATTGTTTATCATTTTCTCATTTATCAAAAATTTTGGCTGGCAGGGTATTGGATTTGGAGGCTGGTTTCAATCTTCGCATTCTTGGGTTTTCACTAGTTGTGCTGCCGTTCTGCTTTTAATGTTAACATCATAAATAGACATCTCCATGTATAGCCAACTGGTCATTTTCTGTACTTACATTATCATTCATTGTTAAATTAGATGACAACCAAGATCGCTGATGATTTTTTTAATAATATTCCAGCAGTGTAAAATACTCCTACTCTTTTTTTTTTTTTTTTTCTCCAAGAACCTAGTCTCATGACTCTCATGTTATCTATATTACAGAATAAAACTATCCACTGACCACTTAAACTACCCCACTCTTCTTTTAATTTGTTTTCTCTTTAAAATTGGGGGCCCAATGCTCAAGGCCCGATGACAAAAAAATACTACAAAATAACCGAAGAGGCCTAACAATAACATCAGCATCAAATTTCTTCTTTCTTGTCACATGTCGTAATTTTAAGAGGATTTGTTTCTTCAAGTTTTTTTAAAAACAAAAATTGTCAAAGACTTTTTAATAGTTTATCATTTACTTAATCCTTTATTTTAAAAAACAAAAACTTGTATCTGTAATTGTGTACCATGCATGACTAAACGGTGGATTTTAGACACCATCTGTTGTTGAGAATAACTTGGGGGAAAGCTAAAGAATCCAATATTACAAAAGAAGGAATGATCTTCCAATGTACTGAACTGATGGCCCTTGGTAATTTGGTTTGGCCTAGCTTCTAGGTATCACCATGTTACCTTCAAATTGGAGATTGCTTTGATGCGCCAATTAACCGTTTTCTATATATTGAATGAAAGTTTAAAAAACGTTCAAAAAGAATGTTCTCTAGAAATTGTAAGCACATGTAGCCTGTGTTGGCACCATGTCTAGTACCCAAGGTTGCTCAATTCATAATCTCTTATGTAAGAGAAAAATTTGTGTGAACTGTTCTTAGTACTTGACAGAGTCAAGGTTTAACAATCTAATTAAAAATATGACATGTACCCAAATGATTACAATTTTCTTAAACATATTTGTAACCACTCAATTTTTTTTTTTCAATGGTTGTTCCTAAACCCCTACTTATAAGTTATAAGACACATATATACTGCCTAATGCAAGATTGTCAAAGACCGTATGAGCATTGAAGCTTCCATGTCATTACTGACTTTTGGGCATCTCATTAATTGTTTGGTTCCTCCAGAGTCTTCTTCGCATCAAGACAAGACAACAAGTGCTTAAAAGCCAAGCAGGTTCGCAAATTTCAAAATCCTGGACTAAACATGCAAAAATGACTAGAATTCTTCAAACCATTAATTTAGAGATGAATTTTCTGCTCTCCTTATTTTTATTTATTTAAATCTTAACCGTATAATACAATAATTTATATAACTTCACTCACAACCAAAGAATAAAATTTCGGGTTTCGAGAAAATTTCGATGGAAATTTCGACGAAAATTTCGAAGATTTTTAAATTTCGACAGAAATTAAACGGAAACGATGGAAATTACTATCAAAATACAGAAATTTTGAATGAAACTTTACTATATATTTATTTGACATATTATCTACTATATTGATAAAAAACATTGAAGAAATCAAATTATATAGTAAGTTTCATGTGATATAAGATGAATATAATGCGTGCTGATTGTAAACACTATGAAATAAAATTAGTATAATGAATAAATAAAATTAATATATTATTTATACTCTATAATATATATACTAAATTTTATATACTTTATAATCTATACTCTATATTATTTAAGATATCGTATAGAATATTAGGGTTTAGATCCTTTAGGATATTTTTATTTATTTTTTATATAAAAAGGTATTAGAGTTTATTGGTTTAGGGTTTAAAAACAATTAAACGAAACTCTAACACGGCCAAACAAAATCTCAAATCATTTTTTTTTTCAATTGCCCAAAAACCTCAAACTACGATATGGTATATGATATTAGGGTTTAGGCTCTTTAGAATATTTTAAATTATTTTTATATTGAAATATATTAGAGTTTACAAATTTAGGGTTTAAAAACAACTAAATGAAACTCCAAAAAAGCCAAATAAAAACTCAAACTATTTTATTTTCTTTACAATTGCCCAAATGCCCCAAACTCCAATCTACCTTAAACATTTTAATTTTTTTTCNTTAACAAAACTTGATTTCAATTTCGATCCCTCCCAAAATCGAAAATTTCGGCGAAATTTTCGAAATTTAAACCCTTGCTCACAACAAAAAATTGCTATAAATTCATATTATCTTTTATGATGTGTTTGGATGGAGAAAAAAAAAACTTGAAATTTAAATAAAACTCAACATTTAAGAAATTACACACTCTAATTTCCTTATTTAAGTTCATAAATATAGAATTTTGTAAATTTTATATGAAAAAAACTTGGGATTTGAAAATTTTAAATTTCAAATTTAAATTCCACCTAAATTGATGTTATTTTCAAAATTTTAATTTTTATATTAAAAAAAAAGTCGTGTCCACCCATCACCTTGCCAATTAATTATAGTACCACCACCACTACCACCATGCCGCTGCTACCACCACCACCACTACCACCGCCACCGCCATTGCTACCACCACCATCACCATCACCATCACCACCACAACCACTAACACCACCTCCGCCGCCACCACCACCCTCGCCACCACCACTTCTGCCACCACCGCCACCACCACCACCGACACCGCCACCACCACTACCACCGCCTGTTTCCACCACCATCGACACCACCACAGCCGCCACTACTGTCACCACCGTCGTTGCCACCGTCACGACCACTGACACCGCCACCACCACCACCACCACCGACACTGACACCATCGCCGCCGCCTCCATCACCAGTGCCATCACAACCACCATCGTCGTCGCCGTCGCCACCACCATCACCACCACCGCCAATGTCATTGTTGCGGCCACCTCCAATACCCTTATTTTTGCCACCACCATTTCTCTCACCGTCCATGGGCCATCACCCCTACTATCATCGTTAACTCACCACAAGCATCATTTTTATTGTTGTCACCATCACTATTACTCTTTTATAAAAGTACCATAAATTTCGTTTTTAAATTTCATTATGATTACATTGATCCAAACAAGAGAATTTATAAATTCTAGAATTTTAAATCACATCATTTTTAATTCCGTCATTTGTGAATTCTTTAATAGTTTCAAACTACTTTATCCAAACACACCATAACTTCCCACGCTTTGATGGTAAATAAATAACTAAAATTAAAAGTAAGCCAGAAACAAGCAAATGGTCGAAATCCAATTTTAATGATGTCCCTACAAATTAAACTCTTATTTTTAAAGTTATAACGATTTTAACTGTTTTTGGCAAAATAAAGAAAAAGAAAAAACAATTTTAAGTCTTTAAACTTTTTTTAGACTGAATTATCCTCATATGAATATATCACCCGACCGCACCATTATTTTAACTGTGATATCGACTTTCTAAACTATTTGGATGATTCAATCCTTTGACATAACTCAAAGTTGCTAACTTTTCAAAACATAAATCAAAATAATAGGTGTTTGATTAAAAAAGATTATTTTATAAAATTTCCCGAGTTATTATGGCCCGTCTCTAATTAAAATTCAAAGAAAACTTTGCATTAATGTTCACCTAGCTATACCATATTAATTATTAGAGAAAGTCAAGCATGATTGAATAGTTCGTCTCTTTCTATTTGTATGCAACGTACGTAGAATAATAGAAGGTCATTAATTAGAACTTTCCACTTTCGGGAACTCTTGGTACGTTCCAGACGTACAAACTAGACTGACTATAATTACTCATGCAATGCAAAGCTAGCAATGCAAATTAAGATGACTGGCGTTCATACTTAGCTTCATATATCCCAGCTGGGTCAATATATAGCTTAGACGTCTCCAACAAGTCTTAATTTTAATTCGACCAGCTACATGCTGGCCTTCTCTATTTATAGGCTTCAATTGATGCATATATTCTCATCATGCATATATTCTCATCAGTCCCCTGATTAATATTACTATGTGGTGTGTTTAGAGAGAGAGAGAGAGAGAGAGAGAGAGAGAGAGAGAGAGAGAGAGAGAGAGAGAGAGAGAGAGCAAGAAGGTGGTTGTTTTTGGTGTACTAGTTGTGGCAGTGTTTGTGCAATGTGTGGCGGCACAGACAAGGCATGTGGTGGGAGATAGCATGGGTTGGGCCATTCCACCAACTGGTGCGCAAGAGTATGTAACTTGGGCTTCTACTAACAACTTCATCGTTGGTGATATTCTCAGTAAGATCTTTAATTATTTCATTCCCACCTCCATTCTTAGTTTGCTTATATAATTAATTACTTTTGTTTTACTTAGATTTTGAATCTACGTTAGTATAATATTACAATTTTCAATTCCTTAATTTGGTACTTAATTGTTATATATTATCCAGCTTTCAACTTCGCCACCAACGCACACAACGTAGTTCAGGTACCCAAAGCATCGTTCGATTCATGCAGCTCCGACAACTCAATCGGCTCAGCCATCACAGCCGGCCCAGCCAACATCACTCTCACCTCCGCCGGAGACCACTACTTCATCTGCACCTACGGCACCCACTGCCAGCTCGGCCAGAAGTTAGCCATCGCCGTCAACTCAGCCGCCTCCTCGCCGCCAGGAGCCTCACCGTCTCCTCATTCGGCACCAACTCCTCTGCCGCCGCCGCCACCACCCACCACCACTAACACCCCTCCTACCACCCCTTGTGCTCCGGTCCCTGAGCCATCGCCGACAACGACCACTGGGGGACCCACAGCGAGCACCACGCCTCCGCCTCCGGCTGGTTCTTCTTCATCTGCTGTTGTGGCTGGTTTCTTTGTGTCCTTGTTGTCCCTTGCGATGGGTTTGCTTTTTTAGATTTTCAGTACGTAGTACTGTGAAGATTCGAGAGGGAATTAATGGAGATTCATATACCATATTGGCGATACGTTAATTTTGATATTTTTTTGTTAGAATAATTATGGTAATGCATGTGTTATTGGATATGTATGTTTTGTAACCATGATTTTTTTAGTGAGCATCATCATTCATCAATAAAGGAAATCCTATTTTTTTTATTTTATATTAATTCCATCTCTACAATTCTAGCTATAGTTAATAAATCAAGAAACATACTTTCTTTATTCATAACTGATTTAGCACACAATATAACATGTTGATGTGTTAATAATTGGTCAAATTGATGTAGTAAGTACACATTAATTAACTATTAAAATTATTTCATATAATCCTAACATCACAATGTTGTGTAATCAATTCACATATTAATTAGTTAATCACATGGATTGATTATACAACATAATAGCATTACGAGTTATTCAAAATAATATCTCCATTAACTTTAGTATTACGTGATCAACTAAACAATATGATATATATGATAATAAATGTGTTTTATTTAGGGCAGTTGTCTATGAGGTTCAACCCCAATATGCTTGTAAGTCTATTAATTATGGTAGAATAATATGATATATATGATAATAAATGTGTTTTATTTAGGACAGTTGTCTATGAGGTTCAACCAATATGCTTGTAAGTCTATTAATTATGGTAGAATAAATAGACGAATATATGGTTTTTATTACTACTTGAAAATATGGTCATTTAATCAAATGGTTATTAAATGATTTCTGATTTATCTAATTTTTTACAAGGATGATCCTTGTATGTAGACTTAAAAAATAGACAATTTCAATCATGTAATTACAATGCGGGATAGGTCCCACAAGCCATTCCTCATCATGTTTAAGTTGAGATATACCTCAGCAGAAATGGTCTGATATATATATATATACAAAAATATTCTAGAGCTAACAAGTTAGTAAGATAATACGGTGCTAACCACCTTTTTGGGCCCACTACACAATATAATCTCATAATCCAAACCGTTCATATTTTAGGTCTTCATTCAAAGATCAACCTTGCAAAAAATCAATAAAATCAGAAATCGTTTAGTCAACTATTAGCAAGCTAATTGTGCTCATGTAAATGAACGAATATAAGTTTTTCAACAAAACATGAAATGATTGTAATGATAATCAAATGACTAAATGATTTCTGATTTGGTTGATTTTTTGCAAGGTTGATCTTTGAATAAATACCTAAAATATGAACGGTTTAGATATGAGATTATATTGTGTAGTGGGCCCAAAAAGGTGGTTAGCACTGTATTATCTTACTAACTTGTTAGCTCTACAACATTTTTGTATATATATATGACAATTGACAAAGATGCTGCAATTCATAGTTTCACATCATTTTTACTTAATATGGTTTTGAAAGAGTCTTACTTTTTTTTTCCAAAACTTCTTCTTTTGTATCGTTGGCCAAACTTGGTCATCAATGCCGCTATTCGGACCCAAATTTTTCATTAGTAGCCTCAACATATTTTTACACCTACTTTCATTTAAAAAAAATATTAAAACTTATTAGTACACCAAACATGTTTTTCCAAACTACCCTTATTAAACCCAAACATCACACCCAATAATTCTACTAAACACACCTAACATCTCCTTCACATCGTCATAACCAGTTGTCGCCGACGTCTTCTCGCTGATCTCCTTGAGAATCCAAAGTCCCAAATTTACAAGGAAGAATTATGAAACCCAGATAATAATGACAACTCATATAATTAATTGCCATTAGAAACTTACAAGAATAATAATTTTAGGAGTCAACTTAAAATTGTTAGGATTGCTGAGAAAATGAGAGTTAGAGAGAGGAGAGAGAGTAGGAAAAATCTAAAAAGACTACATTGCTTCATGTAAATATTACAGATGGAGAGGACATGACTTCATATACTTGTTGATGCTCAAAAATGGTAAAGCAGTCAACGTCGAGTCGAACTACGTGGACCCGTTGACCTCCCACTGAGTGGATGACACGTCGAAGTGGGGTAGGAACAGGTAGCTAGGTCCGACTAGTGAATAGTGATGACAAAGTAATATTCGAAACACCCTGCGCAAGCACACAAAAGTGAGCGGGAAGGGCACCGGTGTGGTACCGGCGGAACCTCCTCTGACGCTCAAGTCAGTGTTCAGAGAATTTGAGAGTAAAGTGAGTGAATAGTATAATATTGATTGAATTGTCCTTTTGTGATCAGAAAGTAACTCTTTTATAGTACTTTTGGAAGAATGTCAACCAATCCGGTGATGACACGTGTCCCTTGTGGTAACTCGCACTGTAGGAGCGTCATGTGTCACCTGTCTCGATGATCCGAGTGAGTTGACACGGGTCGGAGCCTAGGATCAAGGCTTAGGAGGCCGGAGCCTAGGGGGCCGGAGTCTATGAGGCTGGAGCTTAGTGGGGCCGAAGCCTATGAGGTCAGGGGCTAGAAGCCCATGAAGGACTTAGCCTTTGGGCCTAGGAAGTCGTTGCCCATGAGGGGCTTAGCTTTTGGGCCTAGGCCCAAACGACATGTTGTTAATCCTTGTGTGACTTGTCGTTATGCCCAGATGATTCATCATACGAACCGAAGTCCCCCAAGTTTCCGAGCAAAAGATACTTCTTGGTTGGGAACTTTATACACAAAAAGGTCCAAGCAGAACGACAAGTAACCACATATTTGTTCCTGCTTAAGATACTGTTCAGAAGTCCCCAAAGTTCCTTAGCAAGAAAAGCTATACTGTCGGAAAGCTTGGAGGGTTACATATGAAAGATTTTTATTATTAATTTTTTTTAATGTCTAATCACCTTGTATTCCGAGTAGTAGACGCTTCACAAAATCCCAGTGAAGCTCGTCCAATTTACTTGGTGGGATGTGGCCCTCTGTAAATGAGAATCTGGAATTAAATGGTAGAGTCCAAATATAAAATACCCATCCCAAATCTCACACTTGTTACTTGTTACTATGGAAGTATTTTGGAGAGAGAGAGAGAGAGAGCTTTGTTTCTCTTTGCTTTTTTTTTTTTTTTTTTTATAAATTCTGTTGGGCGGAAGGGAGGGTAGGGCTCGAATCCAAAAACAAGAAGGGGGTGCTGCTCGGGTTGGTGGAGAAGTGACCGGACCTGGTCGGGTCGGAGGGTGGTGCTCGGATCGGGTTAGTTTGTGGTGCGGCATGGCGCGAATCGGAGGCTCGGATTGAAGAGAAGGTCTCGGGCCGGAGCTGTGTGTGCTGAGCGGGTCAGAAATGGAGAGAGAGGGAGAGCTCGGGTTGCCGATCTGTGGGCTCTGGTCGGGGCTCAAAGGCGCTGTGTAGGGGTGTTCGGGCTAGAACAGGTGTGAGGCGCTGCGCATTGGGGGCTCGGGCCGGAGCTGTGCTGCTCGGATCAGCGCAGGGGGGTGGCTGCTAGCTGCAGCTGTGGTGGGCTTGGCTCGGGCTGCAGCGCAGGGGGGGAGGAGCTGCACAGGTCTGTGTTGGTCGGAGACGCAGAGGCAGAGGGCTCGGGTCGGGCTTGCTCGAGTCAGAACAGGGGCTGCTGGTGGCTGCGGTTGTAGTGTGCTTGGCTCAAGCTACAGCGCAAGGGCTTGAATCGGTGCAGGGGGGTGGCTGCTCGGAAGCTCGGGTGCTCGAAATAGGTGGGGTTGGCAGCGCGGAAACTCGAGCTTGGGCTGGGCTGTTCAAAGCATTGGAGGTAGGCACTTTGAAAGTCTTCCTAGCCCTTTGAGTTGTTGATTTTGCCTTGAAAAATTTAGAATTGTGAGAAATTGTAATTGTGCGACCCGAGGTGGACCTTTGAATTTTGATTGTGAATTGTGAAAATGGTGAGTAGGGGCAGGTGGAGGCGCAGGTAGGTATGAACCTTGCCGAGCACTAGGTAAGCAACATGCTCTCATTTTTGGACTTTATAATTTATTGGGTGTTGTGTGTTTTTGGCAAGGTACATAGGAAACAAGATAAGTAGGTCGGAACCCGTCTGAGCTGTTGAAGCCCCGTAATACGGGTAAGGCTTTGGTTGTTATTGCTCTTCCTCTTGAATTGATATTGTGAATATTGGCTTTGATAAATGGCTGGTGGCTGAGCATGTGAAAAAGTGATAGGGTGAATGTGTGTCAAATTGGGGGTAGAAGAGCACATATGGGGAGGGAAACCAGTATTGATCTGATATGTCCATGGTGTTATCTTGGTGTTCCAACCACTTCCCATCTTGATTTGTGGTTTGTCTTGGATATGCAGGTGCGTTATGGTCGAACATTCCATGGCTTTCTCAAACGATAACAGTTCAGTTCTATGGATGAGGGGGAGTCTGATCGGGCGTCCCGGGCGTCCACAAGTGATGGGACGCCGATGAGACCAAATTTGCCCAACCCTTAATGGGGTGTGGAAACATGAGGGTGGGCAAAGTGCTCAAAACCATCCAAGAGAGCTTGTCCATGGTGATGGAAAGTGAAGGATAAGGCACTGGTAATGAGGACATCAATGATGGAGAGACGCCCACAAGTTATGGTGATGTGGGCATGCACATTGTGCCTAGGACATACTGGTCCGTAAATGGGTTGTGTGAGAACAGGATGAAAGAGAAGGAGCTTGAAAAATTGAGGGTGGAGTTCCGAATTCCTGATTATATCCATCTGAGCTTCCCAGGAGAGGGTGATGTCTTGAGTGATATGCCGGAGGGGCATATTTTGTGTTTTGCAAAAAGTTTTCAGCATGGGTTTAGATTTCCTCTCCACCCCTACTTCCAGTATATGTTAAAGAAGGTAGGAATTGCGCCAAGCTCAACTAACGCCCAATAGTTGAAGAACATTAATTGGGTTGTACGTGTTGTTTTGAGATGAGGGGTATGGTGCCCCGAGTATGGCTCAATTCTCACACTTGTTCGAAATTAAGTCGAGTCCCAATTTGCGAGGGTGGGTGTACTACTCGCAGTTGGCAAACGGGCAGTTCACTGATGGTGCGACTCGCCAAATACAGGTGGGTCACCCAGACGCTCACAAGGACTGGAAGAAAAAATGGTTTTTTGCGAGTAGAGCCTGGGGAATCGGTCGGAGTGAGAGGATGACCATGAATAAAATGCTGACAAACTTTCACATAATAGGTTGTTTGGTTGAGCCGATGCATTGGTCTGTGTACGCTTGGATTATAAGCTGATGTTGTGCTTATACTAATAGTAGTCTTTGGTTGTTTGCTTTTGTAAGGGTTGAGTGGGAGAGGCTTCCATTGTCGGAGGAGAGTATGGAAGAGGTGCGGAGGGTGTTTAGTCGACCCGCCTGAAAGTTGAGTGCTGCATACCTTTTGTCTCCCGAGAAGTTGGCCAAGTACGGCTTCGGAGCTCCAGGTGAGTTTCTGTACTTCCCCTCTTGAAGTGTTGGTTAATGAGAGAATAACTTGTGCTCATTTATTTTGTTGGTCTTACAGTGAAGATGGCCAATACGAAGAAGACAAGTAGACCGGTTGGTCCTGCCCCGCCTGCCCAGAGGAGACTAATGATGGGGGCGTTATTGGCCGGGGCTGGCCTGTCTCAAGGGAATACAAGTAGAGGTGCGTCGGTGCCTGGGGGTATAAGGCATAGTGGGTCTACCAACACCCATGTTCCGAAGGTGACTTCTCCTGGGGAAAAAATGAAGATTGGCTTAGATGCGGCTAGGCACGGGAGAGAGGGCAAGAAGACAGCTAATGCGCCTGATCCGATCCCAGAGGAGGATCGTCTGGTACAGCAGGCGGTGACAGACTTTGGAGGGTCTCTGAGAAAGGGGAGGGATGACCAGGTGATCGGCGATGGTGTTGAGCCGCTATCTATTCTGCAGCGGGCCTTTTCCGAGCAGTCCCAGGTAAGGGAGGGTGATGAGATGTCCAAAGTTAAAACTTTATAGCTTGTAATAACACTTTCGTGGTATTCGACCTGGCAGACACTGTTTTTCACTTATCAGGCACATGTTAATGTCCTTGCCACGGTGGAGAAGATGAAAGACGAGATGTCGAGCTTTGTGGTGTGGAAGGACAGAGCGCTCTCAGCCGAGGAGAAGGTCAGTATCCTGGTCGGCAAGAACAATGTGTTGCAGGCCGAGCTACTGCAGGCCAGGAAGGAGGTGGACCAGGCTGGGCATGAGTTGGAGCAGTGCAGGCAGGAGCTGAGCCAAGCCAAGCAAGAGTTGGACAACGAGTATAACAGCGGCTATGCGATGGGCTTTGGCGATTGCAAGTTAGAGCTCGAGGAGATGTGCACTGATTTTGACTGGGACCGCGTGCGTGGTCTGCTAGGGGTTAGCAGTAATGATGTGCATGCCAACGTCCTGTAAGGAGGTACCCAGGAGATAGATCCCGAGGATGGAGCATCTACAGGTAGGGAGCATGACATGGGAGAGGATCTCAAATAGAAGTTTGAAGCAAACATAGCCCGGGGGCAGGGGTGGGCGGACCATCCCCCTATTTTTGTTCAAGTTATATGGTAGGGTCGAATGTGGCCCATACCAAATTTCAAACTCTTTTGATTATTAAATTTGTACTTGATGATATTTGGATGATTTAGAGGGTGTCCAACCCGTTATGGAGTAGGATGCCCTTCCCTTTAATACATGGTATTGTGGAATTTTCTTGAATGCATGGTACTTAGTTTCCCTTGAATGCATGATATTGATTTTTCCTTGAATGCTTGGTACTTAGTTTCCCTTGAATGCATTCTCCATAGCCGTGCCTTGAATGCATGGTATTTAGTTTCCCTTGATTGCATAGTACAGATATAGGTAGGGTCGGCTGTCCGATGGCCCGGGGGTCCATACAAATAATTAACACTTAGAATGAAAATGAATAAAAAAGGTGTATGTGGTAGGACTTTCATTGATTAAAAAGATAAGATAATAAAATTGAAAAAAGTCTCCGGGGGATACAACATGTGTCTACTTGTAAAAGTAACAGTGAGAATTGTATAGACTTTGAACCTGGAGGCATATGATGTCTGATAAGTTTCCTCTCTTCGTTGTCCTCCACCTCTACCATTACCAAATTATTTCTTGGTGAATTTATTGAACTTTTCTCGGACCTCCCATACTGGTTACCCGAGTAGGGCTTAGGCTGGGGTGGCACTATGATGGCCTGGTTGGTAGTCGGACGATCTATGGTAGGCAGCTTCTTCCCATATGTTTTGAATTCAGCAGTAGCATATGCAATGGCCTCTTGCATGAGTTCTTTGTAGGTGTGCGGATTGCGGCAGTTGATTTCGAACAAAAAGTCCCCCTCTAGGAGACCACCCTTGAAAGTAGCGAAGGCTACCTTCTCATCACAGTCGCGACACCGAGATCCCTCTAGCTGAAATCGGGTGATATATTCCCGAAAGGATTCCCTGCTGCCCTGGCGGAACCTTGTCAGGTCATCCGTAGTGTAAATCCTATCGGTCTAGATGATATACTGGCCTAGGAAGATCTCTCGGAGCTCGTTGAAACAATCAACCTAGCCTGTAGGAAGTTGGTAGAATCAGTCCCTTGCACTGCCAGAGAGGGTAAAAGGGAAGATTCGACACTTTGTAATGTCATCGACACTTTTGGACTCCAGAGCTGACCGAAAACTCATGAGGTGGTCATATAGGTCTTCCTTCTCTGTATACGGAGTTATTTTGGGAGGTTGGATGTCGCCAACCGGAGGAGTGGAGTGGATGCGAGCTGTGAAAGGTACAGGTAGCTCTCTTGTTTCCAAAGATGGGTGTCCACCACGACTTCCCCCCTCCACTCTCCTCAGGCACTCGCTGATGTCCATGAGGAGTTGTTGGAGCTGGTTTGGTGGAAGAGATCCACTGTTATCGGAGTCAGCGACTTGTTCACCTGTGAAAGCATCATCTCCTGCACGGCATCCAGCCGAGAAAGTCTGCTCTTCTCCCCGTCGTCGCTTTTGACGAATAGCCTCCTCCTTCTCAAAGTCCTGGGGACGTTGGTTGGAGTCACATCGGGTCGCCCGCTGCTCCTCTCGTCTAGAACGGTTGTCGTCGAGCAGATGGCGATAGTCCCGATAAATGTGGAACTCTTCAGAGCGGGTATGATGGTTGCCAGATCGGGCCCGGCTGACCGGGTGGACAAGTCTCTTTTGTAAACCTGGGGGTGGGCGACTAGCTTGCCCTGCGTCCAGTTGACGCAGAACATTTCGGTCCCTTCGGGGGTTCCTCCTCTCACCACTCCGGAGAGTGGCATGTTCTTCCCTGTCGTGGGGGTTCCTCATCTCACCACTCCGGAGAGTGGTATATTCTTCGCTGTTGTGGAGAAGTCGTTCATACAGCTGTGTTGTATCCTTTTAGAGGTCGAGCTATTCCTGGGTTCGTTGGAGTTGAGCTTTCAACTGTTGGATGTATGCTTCCTGATCGAGTTCAGCAACCTTCTTACCCCGTTTGTCACTTAGTGGGGTATTGTCGACCTGATCAAGAGTCGGACCTCCGTCAGACATTGTGGGGGTCGGAAGGTCGGAAGATCGGAATGTTTTTGCACCTCAACTAAGGGTAGAGAATCCAATGGGGAAAAATTGTAAGTTTCCCACAGACGGCGCCAAACTGTTGATGCTCAAAAATGGTAAAGCAGTCAACGTCGAGTCGAACCACGTGGACCCGTTGACCTCCCACTGAGTGAATGACACGTCGAAGTGGGGTAGGAACATGTAACTGGGTCCGACTAGTGAATAGTGATGACAAAGTAATATTCGAAGCACTCTGCGCAAGCACACAAAAGTGAGCGGGAAGGGCACCAGTGTGGTACCGGCTGAACCTGCTCCGACGCTCAAGTCAGTGTTCAGAGAATCTGAGAGCAGAGTGAGTGAATAGTATAATATTGATTGAATTGTCCTTTTGTGATCAGAAAGTACCTCTTTTATAGTACTTTTGGAAAAGTGTCAACCAATCCGGTGATAACACGTGTCCCTTGTGGTAACTCGCACTGTAGGAGCGCCACGTGTCACCTATCTCGAGGATTCGAGTGAGTTGACACGGGTTGGGGCCCAGGAGGCTGGAGCCTAGGAGGTCAAGGACTAGGAGGCCGAAGCCTAGGGGGTCGGAGCCTATGAGGCCGAAGCCTAGGAGGTCAAGGCCTAGGAGGATGAAGCCTAGGGGGTCGAAGCCTATGAGGCCGGAACCTATGAGGTCAGGGGCTAGAAGCCCGGGAAGGACTTAGCCTTTGGGCCTAGGAAGTCGTTGCCCAGGAAGGGCTTAGCTTTTGGGCCTAGGCCCAAACGACATGTTGTTAATACTTGTGTGACTTGTTATTATGCCCAGATGATTCATAATTTGAACAATACTCTCAGTAACTAACTGTAACAGTAAAACTTATTAACTACTAACTCATACACTAACAGCCCCCCTCAAGCTCATGATAAAGAACCTAGCATGAGATTGTCTTTAGTTCCTTAGTGGCTACAAAAGGTGTTGGAAACAAGCTCAAACAAGTGCACAATTTGCAGCATCCTTTGCAAAACTTCCTAAAGCTGTTGATGAGAATGCATTGCTGTAACTACACCTTAGTCAAATCTGCAATGTAGCTTGCAGCAACAACCAATCATATGCGATGATCGAAAGTGAAGCAGAAGAAAACACAATCAAGTGGGTTCAGCCATTAGACATCTGGTCCCTTGGCTGCATCCTTTAGCATATGGTATACTAGACCTTGGAAGTCCATGAAGTGTGGGCCTTGAAACAACAACTGCATTTCTGGTACCCATGATCAACAACTTCAGTTTTGCTGCTTTGTATCAACTCAAATTAGCAGCATGAAGAGTGGATTGAATCAGGCTTGGTGGCAACCTTTGTGCTTGATGACATCAACCATAGAGAAACCGAGTCGGCCATTGCAAATTTGCAATGATAAAGAAGCCAGTCGACTCACACCAGAGTGATTATCACTCCCCTCTGTGGACTCGAGTGAAACTCCAAATGACAAACAGAGAAAACCCAATCACTCTTGGCATCCATAAGTTGACTTTCAGACTTTCAGTCCTACCAATTGAACAGAAAAAAATGGGTATTCAAAGAATCCAACTTTCAATAGATGGGCATCCTAGGAATGGAGAAAATGTCAAGAACCAAGAATTAGGGCTGGGTTGAAAAATGGGGAACTTACTAAAAGGATATACAAATGGACAGATAAACGAAGAACAAGAAATGCAAATCGAAATACTGAATTGGGATTTCATAATTTGTCAAAATCAAAGAATAAGAAATATAGGAATCGAAGAAAGAAGAAAATTTAAGAATCAAGAATTGGGGTTTTGGTTTCAGGTTGTAGAAATTGACAAGAAATGTTGAGAATCGAAGAAGAACGTGAATTGAGAATCGAGGAAAGTGCAAAAGAATGAAGATACGAAGATTCCAAGAATCGAAGATTATAGCAAGAATTTGAGAAGAATCGAAGACCCCATTCAAAGAATTAAAGAAGAATAGGAAGATACGAAGAACCAAATCCAGACACGAAGGAAGAAATTGAAGAAATGAAGAGAGATAAGAATCGAAGCACCTGGATTAAAGAAACGAAGAGAAATGGAAGATACGAAGCAGAGAAGTGAGATACGAAGAACCTAAGAAGAAGAAGATGACAAAGACATCAAAGCTTGAAGGATCGTCAATGGCACTAGCCGATGGCTCTGATACTATGTTAGGATTGTTGAGAAAATGAGAGTAAGAGAGAGGAGAGAGAGTAGGAAAAATCTAAAGAGACTACATTGCTTCATGTAAGTATTACAAAGGGAGAGAACATGACTTTATATACTCTTAGTAACTAACTTTAATAATAAAACTTATTAACTACTAACTCATACACTAACAAAAAGAATGTAGGAAATACCATATATATATATTAAAAACCATTGCCTTCAACAAAGACTAAGGTTCAAAAGAATGGCAACCCCCACAGTTAAACGAAAGTCTCAAAATGATGATCAGCAAAACCTTCTAAAGTCAATTAATTTTATTCACTCAAACACATGCCAAAGGCCACTGATAAAAACTAGCTTGATTAACAACACCATTCAAACATAACAGAATACGCAATGTCCAAAGATCATATGTACTATCATGATCAGTGTAGAAAATATAAAACCAAACATATTTCAAACATATCAGCAAATCACAAAGAAATTGCCTATTAAATTGAAACCACCATTCAGAACCTTAATTAAGGCTCCAAATAATAAATCCAATGTAATAGTTTCCGCAGACTAAATTGTGCTAGTTCTATAACAGTCACCTTAAAACAATTTAAAAATATATATAGCTAAATCCATATGTAGACAACAAAATTTTGGTGAAATAAAAATTGCTAAAATTATTCAAATTTAAGTTTGGTAGTCAAAACCGAATGGTGCAAGTGATGGTTTCCATATAAGTACACGTGGCATGTGACTCATCAACACAAAGCGGGCCACCAAAGATAATATTATAAAATAGGTATAAATTCAATTTAGACACATAATTCTATATGTCATTTCAACGAGATTCATAAACTTTAAAATATTTCAAATATACACCCGATTTATTATATAAATTTAAAAATATACTTTCGTCTATCGATTTGCTAAGAGATCAATTAAATATCAGCTTAGCTTTTACTGACGGGAATTAATTGGTGACATGGCACCAACCCAGCATATATTTCCCGTCAAATGAGCGACACATGTCCACCTGACACGAATCCACACACCCATCACTTCTTTCTCATTCATCGAACGCTCTCTTGACTATTTAGTTTCCCAAAAACATCACGTTTTCTCCTAAATTCAAATATAAATCTCTCACTTGTGTTCGACGAGCGAGAAATAGATGATGAGTTTGTGGGCCCGTGTCAGGGGTTAGGTGGACATGTGTCATCGTGTCGCTCATTTGGCGAGAAATATTTGCTGAGATAGCGCCACGTCGCCAAGTAATCCCAATCAGTAAAAGCCAAACTGACATTTAACTGATCTCTCAACGAATCAATGGACGAAAATATATTTTTCAATTTAGATAATAGATCGGGTGTATATTTGAAATATTTTAAAGTTCGTGAACTCCGTTAAAATAGCATATATAGTTATGTGTCTAAATTGAATTTATGCCTATAAAATAAAATAATAATACGTCTGCACCTGAATCGGACTATATATATATTTATTTATTACGAGGCGGTTTCAGGGCCAAATGGGGATTGCAATCCCATCAGGTGTTTTTAAAAAATCTCCAAACTCATCTTCATACCCAAAATTTATCTCCGTACTCAAATTAGTTCACCGTTTTGTTTTTTTTTTTTTTGCCATCCCTAAATAAAACAATCTTATATGGCAAATTCGAAAAATTAATGGGACATCTAACAAAAAATATTGGTTAAATTAAAAAATGAGGCTTTCAAAATAGAGTTTTGTCTAATTGACTGAGTGTTTTAAGTATTTATATACATGTGGATATTAACAGCTAGCGATTGACCGATTGTTTAGTAGTGTACATATGACTTCCGTATATATGTGACTTCTTCCTTATCTTTAGAGAAGCATGTATTAAGTACCATTTTGTACTATCAATTAATTTGGTCATATATGTACCATTAAGCATTATCTTAATTACCAATTTTGCAATGTAGAAGTGACACAAATTAAACAAAACCCACAATACTACCAAATTAACCTTCCAAAATGTGTTACATGTTAACATGCAATTAACAATTCAACATTACATAATACGTATCTATACATTAATATAAATAATGTATCGGTGAAAAATAAGCTAAATCGATAATTATTTGGTCATCCAAATTATGCAAATAAATACAATTTGTCAAATAAAGTTAAAATGATGTTAATAGTAATACACTGACTAAAAAGTTTTTGATTTAGCTAATTTTTTACAAGGGTAATCTTTACACGATGCCCTAAAATATAAATGCTTCTGATCATTGAAATTTGTTATTAGGTGGTTAGGTAAGCGGACAAATTAAATTCTCCACTATGTGATAAGCGAGTAATCATTACTATATACATATATATAGGCTCTTCCATTGAGATATATCTCATCTCAAACATGATGAAGTATGGCTTGTGGGACCCTATTCGCATTGTAATTCAATAATCGAAACCGTCTAATTTCTTAGTCTCTATATAATGATAATCTTTGCAAAAAAAACTAGACAAATCGGAAATCGTTTAATCATTTGATTAAAGAGCCATCATTTCAAGTGTTTACAGAATCATTATGTTTATCTATTTATTCTACCACGATTAGGTGTCTTAATGGTTTTTTATTTACTTAATTTTTTGCAAGAATGATCATTGTATAGAGACTTAGAAAAAAGACGGCTTCGATCATCAAATTAGAATGCGGAGTGGGTCCCACAAACCATACCTCATCATGTTTGAGATGAGGTATACATCAACGGAAAAGGCCTGATAAATATAGGGGTCTTCCAATGAGGGATCTCTCATTTAACACTAAATGAGAGATCCCCATGTGGGGCTCACACGAGTCGTTTTGTGTCGATCTGATCGTTTATTTTTTACATTTTCATTGATAGGTCATCCTTGCAAAAAAAATCAGTCAAATCGGAAATCATTTGTCTATCTAATTTTGATCAAACAAATAGTCGAACCAAATATTTTTGATAAAACCGTTTATTTGTTTTATTAAAATTAAATAGGCAAATGATTTCCAATTTAGCTGATTTTTTAGAAGGATAATCTATTAATGGAAATGTAAAAAATGAACAATTCAAATTGACATAAAATGACTCGTATGAGCCCCACAAGGGAATCTCCCATTTAGTGTTAAATAAAAAATCTCTCGTTAGAAGGGCCCTATATATATATTATATACGCCATGAACCAAACCATTGGCTTTGCATTTTTCTATTCGATCCCTTTTAGTTTTGTTTATGTTGGCCAAAATATATTGCTCCTCACACGTGTAAGATCCCGAGACTGCCATGCAATTAGCAATTATAGAAAGTAGGGTTCTATACCCAAAAAAATGAAAGTAGGGTTCTATACCAAAAAAAAAAAAAGTAGGGTTCATATTTGCTTTTTGAAAGTGAAATCAAAAGAGAAACAGTTTGCTTTTCCTCTCCAATTAATTGTGGTCTTCTGGTGGTGTTAATGTCACGTGCCAAAAAGTAATTCTAATTTCTAAATAGAAGAAGAATTTTTAGTAAGGTATTTTCGGGGAATCACTAACAATGTATATTAAATATTAAATATTTTCCAATTTTTATGAATATATAACCTCATCATGTGCGTACAAAATAAGACCATAAGTAATTAGTATAAGTGTATAACCTCATCCTATTGGTTAATATGATAAATGACAAATGAAGAATGAAAAGTTGAAAGTTTCAAATCTGAATTTTTTGAAACTATTAACTCTTATAACATATATGTTAGAAGATCACTAAATTTTAAAAACTTAAATTATAATTATCAAAGAATAAATCTAACAAACATGCATGACCGACTCATATGTGTGAAGCACATCCTACTTTTGTGATATGAGACGGCACAGCAACCGTACGTCCCTCCAAAGAATCGGACTATAAACAGTTTGGAGAATCGGTCTACACATGCAATTTAATTGACCAAGAACTGGAAAGAGACGATACATACAAAGCTTGGCCCATTGAAATGCTTCTTGTCCCTCCCTGCCTTGATATTCAAAACAGCTAAGCCTACCACATACAATTATTATTAATGACAAAAGCATATCTTTTGAGAAAAAGATAATTATTTTGCAAATGAATCTTATGCTTATAAAGAAAAAAGAGAAAAGAAAAGGTATGATAGAGCTAAGAGATTTCCAAACGATTTTGTTTGTCTGTCTTAATATTATTATATTTGACTTTGAATCTGCATCATATATTACAAGTTTAGAAATTTTCAAAGAAAAATTTATAAGAGGGTAGAGGATAAAGTACTGTACATTATGAATGCTGATCAGTTTGGAAAACCTTAATCTTATTTTGTGGCATTAATGCATAATGTCCCGACTTCCTTTTCAAATCTATGTTGTCAGTCCATTTGTATCACCATCAGTATGTTCCCTGTTACCATTTTCTAATTTTTCAAATTAGCCTTCAGAATTGAACGTTAATTACCATGAAATATAATCCTTAATTTTAATCTTGTGGTTGAGATTCAAGGATGGTAATGATTTTGGGAAAATATCTGCTTTAATTAGTCAACTTATTTGGTGACCACTTTTACAAGTTTGCTTATAGAAATATGTAATCCAGGTTAAGTTCGATACCTTCGGACAAAACTAAATTAGGAAAAGACAATACAGAGAAAACAAAATGTGTGAGAAAAGTCCTGATAATGGCACAAAAACGTTTAACAATTTTCCCAATTGACAAAACATTGTACGTGTAGAAACTTTAATCCAACAAATATTAAGTTCAATTATTTAAGGTTAAGGTATAAAATTATGTGGTCTAGAAAATTAGAGTCTTTTCAAGTATGTGGATCACATAAATATGAATTTTTTTTTTTGGCCCAGCACATAAATATGAAGTTTAATAGTCAAGCAAAAAATATAAAATTTTGAAGATGGGATTTAAAACTACTGTAAACTTTTTTAAAAAAATTTGGAAAAAACATAGTCTTTTTTTAAAATAATAAATTACTCTCAAGTCCTTTTTTTGAAAGATTTTTAATTAAAAATTTAGCCAAATAAAAAATTAAGTTCAAACCCAATCTATTTATGTACGCGCATGCGGAGTGAAAAAAGAAATTACCGAGCGCTAGGCGGATGTAGATGCATCCTACATCTGCACAATTTTAGGTTCCAGGTGCATCTTTTTTATTGCATATGTCTTTTTTAAGTTGCAAATGTATCTTTTTAGGTCGCAAATGACTTATTTAAATTGTAGATGGAGCTTTTCAGATGCAAGTTGGAGATGCATATGTTGAGTTTTCAGCAAGAATCGCCGAACGCTCGGTATGTACAACCAAGCGCTCGGTAGAAATTATCGAGTATTCGGTGGACAGTTTGAATTTCTACTAAATTTTTAGCCGGCTTGGGTTTTGATTAAATTTCTTTTTTATTTTAAATTTCTAATTAAAAAACCCTTTTTTAAAATGATAGTGTAAAAAATCTCTTTAGAGTCTACCTTCATAAAAGGCAGGCGTATGTCCTCACTGTAAGTGTGATTATTATAAATTAAATAAGAATTAGAACTTAACATGCGTTTTCTAAACTAATTAATCAGAACATAGTTGATCGACATATTTTAAATTAAAAAATGGTGTTAGGTATATGATCGAAGGCCTCATTAATTCAAGTTGACAACTCGCTCTCGTGAGCGATTGGTTTCAAACTTGCTATATAAGGTATACTTTCAAGGACCTTCATACAAATCATCATTCAATGTGTTTGTTAGTTGAAAAAAAAAAATCATCAATGAGAAACTCAAATCTTTCTTGCATATTAGCAATGAATATGTCAAACTTTGTGAATATGGCATGTCAAAGTTTTGTCTACGTTGTTATTTACTTTTAATAATGATATATATACTTGTGATTATAAATTTTTTTTTATTTCAACTGAAATTGACAAAAAAACACACCATTTAATTATAACATTACTTTTATACAATGTTGAAAGTATCATAATCGTTAATAATCATAAATGGTTAAAAAGTAGATAAATTTTTTTTTGATATCCAAACCTAATCCAATAACAATACTTTGTGTCCATTCCAAGTGGTCAAGTTAATTGTGTTTTTATAATATTATGCAAACATAAAAATGTGTGTCAATTGACTCAAATTCCAAGTTGTGTTATTATATAGAGTGCTGCTATTTGCACACCTTTTTTTTTTTTTTACACACTTCAAAAGTTTAATTTGTGAAATAACAAAAAACACCCAAAATAAAATTACCCAAAACCTCATCTCTCTATCTTTCATTCCCTCATTCTCCCTGTCACAGCACCCCACCCCCGTGAGGAACCACCTGGCGACCACCCCAGCCCCGCCTCGCCCCGACCCTCTCTCTCTCTCTCTCTCTCTCTCTCTCTCCTTCCCTCTCTCTATTTCTCCTTCCCTCTCTCTCTTTCTCCTTCCCTTTTACCCGCTGACCACCCCACCCCATCCCCTTCTCTTTCTCTCTCTCCGAAACCCAACCCTAGCCCCTCACTCTCTCTCTACAACTCTCAACCCCTCCTCTTTCTTGCCGCCGACGAGAACCTAACCAAAAGATCCCTCTCTCTTCGTCGACTCCCTAACCTAGCCTCCACCTCTAGCCAGCGTGCACAGCTAACCCGACACCACCACTCCCTCCTCTGGCCATCACCAGTCACCCCACCGATCAGAAAATACTCTCCAGAGGTCAGCCATCACTTCCTAGAACTCCTTTTATCGGTCAGCCACCCCCACCTACTGGAAAGCTTAAGCCCATCCCAACTTGCAATATTTTTTTTAAGTGGATGTTTGGAGTAGAGAGAGAGAGAGAGGGAGGGACTGGGTGGGTTGGGTAAAGGGAGGAGGTGGCCGGGTGAGGGAGGGGGGGGGCTGGCTAGGTGTGTGTGTGTGTGTGTTTTTTTTTTTTTTAAATAGATAAAATGAGAATATTAGGATAATTGAGAGAGGTGTGTGTGTGTGAGAAAATTTAATTGTAGAAAGAATGTGGGGTGTGAAATGAGAGAAAATAAAAAAATAGTGTGCAAAAAGAAAAAAAAAATATATACAAATAACAACACTCATTATATATTATGCAAACATAAAAAATTGTACACCCATCCATGTGGGTGATGTTCTCGAAGTCCAATCCCACATGAGATTTTGTGCTTGTTAATATTTTTAATTTATATTGATCAGTGAGATCACGTAAAGTAATTTATAATTTTATACATAATCTCTTTTTTCAAATTAGCAAATTAACAACAAAAATACAAAGAGAGAGAGAGAGAGAGAGAGAGAGAGAGAGAGAGAGAGAGAGAGAGAGAGAGAGAGAGAGAGAGAGAGAGAGAGAGAGAGAGAGAGAGAGAGATCCACGTCTAAAGACAAGAGGTTCCCTCTCCACAAACACCCCAAATATTCAGCAGTTAAACCAGTCCAAAAACCCAGCCAGCAGCACTTACACTACACTCAACTCAAATTACACCCCCAAAACGGCACCGTGTCACGTTTCTAATCCGCTGCGGTGGAGCCCAACCCAACCGCATTATCGTGGTCATCCATGTAATCGTCACCGTTGATCTGGTCGAGCACGAGCACCAATCCCATGGCGAAGGCCGCATCGAAGCCTTTCTTGAGGCAGAGCGCGAAGACGTCCTTCCCGAGCACCACGTGGGTCGAAGCATCCACTTTGCGTCGGATCTCGGCCATCGGTTCCTTGTCCGCGTCGAAAATCGTACAACAACGTTGTGCGAAGGAGCCTTCAATCTGGTACTCCTCGCCTGGGTCTCCGTACACCTCCACCGTCACGCTGGACCGTCCGATGATCGACGATCGACGCACGCTGAAGATGGGTTTTTGGCCGTCCGTCCTCTCTCCCACGAACCCCTCCCACCTGTGATGCAGACTCGGCCTCTGATTCACACAATACACTCACTGAGTTCGGGAATCGTTTTCAGTATTACCGTTTAAATGGAAATAAATTAATTAAGACCCATTCATCAACACGAATTTGAAAATAAGAAATTCTAAAAATTAGTCAATTTTGTTTTCATTAAGAAATTTAAAAATTTAATTATTGAGAATTGTTCGAGTTCCGTCAAAAAGTGTTTGAACTCCAGTCAAATATTCGAACACCATTCAATACTGCTCGATCACAACTTGAGAATTAAATTTCTAAAATGGTATTAAAAAAACATGATTTACTAATTTTCAATTTTTCTGATAATTTCCAGTGCACCTGCAAAACATATTTGATAACTTGCTGCGTTGACTCAGAGAGTCAACTAAGTTTAAATAAATATTAAGCTTGGGTTAACTCAGTGAGTCCAGGATCCATTTTCGTGGACGGGTCAAAAAATTACGCAAAAATAGAAAAAAATTAAGACCCATTAATGGAAATAGGAAACAAAACGGTTTCCAGTGCAACGTGCATGACATTGAACAAGGAAATCTGAACAAAACGGTGAGTTGACTCAGTGAGTGGACTCGTTGGGTTGGTATTTGTACCTTGCGGCGGACGGTGAGGAGGCAGCGGCCCTGGGCGTCCATGAGGACGAGTTCACTGGCGTCGCCGGCGTCGGGGCCGTACGAGTCGACTCGGAAGACGAGGTGGCCTGTGGAGTCGTAGACGGTGAAGCCGTCGCCGGCGAAGAAGAGGGAGGTCTTGGAAACTGTGAGATGGGTGTCTTCCTGGAAGACGAACCCAGGTTCCACAAGCGCACGACGCTCTTTCATCATCTTCTTCTTCCTCTGAATAACTACCAGTTACTGCTGTACGTTGACTTAGTTTAATTAAGAAGCTCTATTAGCTGGGCCGTCTGATCTGATCAGACAGGTCTCTCTGTTTTGGGTGCTCTTTCTCTCTTTCTCTCTGAGAGGTTTCTGAATCTGGGCGTGATATGAAGAATATTGGCGTTGAAGAAAGGCAAAGGTGTGTGTATTATGTATATATATATATATATGCAGTGAGTCAGTGAGATATCAGACACGGTGAGAACTCGGAGCTTTCTTTCTCAAATTTTGAGGTGTGCGTTAATTATATTATTATTATTATTACTATTATTATGATTTTATGTATTATGGCATGTATAGGCTGTAACTTGTAAGTGAAGTGCATCGTCAATTCACCAGTCACCACTATATTCTCTCTCTCTCTCTAGAATATTATGGAGCCTGACGCCTGTCAATAGCTGTTTATTTATAGAAAAGAAAAAACAATATTATATATATTACATAATAAATTGTCCACTTACAGACTTACAGTTTTTTATGCTCTTTGTTTTTAGAAGATGGATTTTATTTAATAAATTAAGATGAGAAACATTCAATACAAATATACAGGATAATGAAGATGGTCCTTTCTCAATCCAACATGAAATTCGAAAAATTATGAGCACATTTCATGCCGACCTCACCCCTAAACGAATCAGCTTCCCTTTATAATAATATATAGAGATTTGTACGTTGAGATATGAGTAAAATATGAAATTTGTGATACTTTTACAGTGTGAAGTGAGTATATATAATGAATGATTTATATTGCACAATTAGACAATAGAGAAATTCAAATACAAATATAGAAACCCAACAATATGAAAGTTTTTTTCTTTTTTTATCGAACCAAGAATATGGAACTTATATATTATGACGAATCTGGGACACATGGGAGGGAGGAAGACTGACTCGAATGGGTATATATATGACTCGGTTGCTTTTAATGCAACCGAGGAGTTTCCTGGGTTTAACTCGAGCGAGTTGCTTGTTTGTCGGGACCTGGGACACATACGTGAGCTGTCTGATTTTGATTGGTGGAGTTGATTATTTGATTGGCTTTGTGCATGGTGCTTCTCTCTAGTAACCTCGATTGCATACCCCATTTTGGTCTCGTATCCAGCTCTCTCTTTAATAAAAGTTGGGAGGGATCCACATAAATTGGGGTACTGTGTTTACGCAGTTGTGTTTGATCTCAGGCATTACTCATGCAAAAAATCAAAATGATTAGGTGAGATGGTTGCATATAGGATAAAGCATAAATATATATACAGGCTTTATGGCCATAATTATGATATATGTATGGTGCATGCATGGCTGCAGACTCACACTGTCACTTCAGTTCCTCACTTATAATTCGTTATAGACTTATAGGATACAGCAAAGGCCCTGCGTCCGTACGTATGAAATTGTGTGTGTGTGGTTTTTTTTTTTTTTTTTTTTCATTTATTAATTAACTTAAAATTTACTCTAATAAAAGAAGATTGAGTGCAATTTGTTAAACCAAATGATCATTAATCATGAAACTGTGTTTATGATGCACAATATCATCCATTAATAGGAAACTTTTGTTGGGAGGGAACACCGCCAGATCCCGTTTTTAACTCTTTTAGATTTAAAGGAGTTTATCTTTTTTATTTTAGAATATATATTTTTTATTTTAAGGTCTATTTAATTACTACAAAAATAGTCTCCATACTATAGATGTTCTCCATCAATTAACTATTAATTCGAGCATCTTCAATAATCAGGTTCGATCGATTTATAGTTTTATATCTATTTTTTAGAACATATTTGAAATCTTAAATAAAAAAAATGTTTAATTTTTTTTTTTTTAGTTGGTTCAATGATGAGTGCTACTTGAGGTGCTAGCTAGGCAATATAATTGGAATCCCAAATAGAACTTTACCATTCGAGATGCTCTCATACATAATTTTGAGGCTCAATTTCATATATATACAAATAGTACGCCGACCCCATTCAACGATTCAGATTTTCTGAGGAAAACATGTGATTTTATTCAACTAATATCATAGTGTACAGCTTCATTTAGCATTCGATCAGGCTATTCATATATAGTATCATATAGGGTTTGAGATTTTAAATAGTAATTAGTGTACACAGTTATAATTTTAATAAATTGATCACACCACCAGTATGTTCTCATAAAAAATTTTCTCCATTTTTTAGTTCATATTTGAAAATAATTTTGAAACTCCGGCAAAATAGCACCCCACATTTTCAGTGTATTTGAGCATGGTTTTGGACGTTGGATTTCAAACTCTATGAGATAGCACTCCACTCTTTCAGTGCGTTGGAGATGCTCTTGCTAATAAAATTTTGATGACAAATTTTAAAGAATATCTATAAGAGTGACGCTAATCCATTAGAAATGGTTTTTTTTTTTGGGACGAATCCCATTAGAAGTGTTATATATATATATATATATATTCATATATCAGACATTATTGACCAGAAAGAATCAGACATTATACATAGAAAAAAAATTTAGAATTAAGGTTTAGGTTATAGTTATTTTGGAAGTATCGGTACTCGGTAGTGGATGTGCAGGGAGTTTTTCTTAATATCTTTGTAAGATGGGAAAAGTAGGCCGGTGAGTGGAAGTGTGGAACCAATAGATTGGGACGGTAATAGGTTCGCTAATTTCAAATGAAAAAAAACATCGTGTCAGCTGATTTGAAAATGATAAGAATGTTGTGTAATAATGTTGAGAGGATAATATTTCTATTTTCTTAATCGCGATAATATTTCTATATTTGAGAAAATATAACTTTACATACACAATAAAATTGAAGGTCTTAAGAATTTTGATCCGGATGTTCTAATTTTTTCATGATACTATAGTGTAAGCAATACACATGTAAGGCTCAATGACGTCTATGCATTTAACTTAATTGACGTCACACATGTAGGCTTTGTTTGGGGTTATGATGGAAGACCCAAAAGTTGTTGTGGATGACAATTCTCAATCACCTACAGCAATTTTGGTGTTTGGTAAAAAAATTAAAAACTATTTTTCTCCACAATTCTCAACTCCCCACAACAAACACAGAAAGCAGGTTTCTAGATACTTTTGAAAACTGCAGTGAATCACAGCAATAATGAATATTTTATTTTACTCATAATACCCTTATTAATTTTTATAAATTTATTTGTTTATTTTAAATTAAAAAATATGTTCATTGTTAGTTATATTTTATATTATGATAATTAATTATGATATTTTATTCGTACGATTAAAATTATAATATACCAAAAAAATAATAGGCATACTTATTTAATAATGATGTTCTTAGAAAAATTAATACTAATTAAAATTTGTAACCAAAAATTTCAAAAACAAGTAAAAAAATATATTATTTTTACCAAATAAATAAGTGAAAGACACTTTCAAAATCATGTCCATTTTAGTAATTATACACAGTCACAACACTTTTACATTAACATTTACCAAACACTTTGATACTGTTTTTTGTACTCAGCACTTTTGAAAACATAGTTTACCAAACACTTTACCAAACTATTAGTAATTATAATAGTTTACTTTACAGCTGACTTTACTTTACAGCTGTTTTACTTCACAATTGTTTTTCCTCACAGCAATATCAAACTGACCCGAAGAAACATATTGAGAAAGATAATATCACATTGAGAAAATAAAATTGTGCTTGATAAAATATAAGATCTTAAACCTACGTACCCATTGTCGATTGACTAGTACCATTTGATGTAATTGGTGTCAATTAATTTTAGATTAGATGTTTCAAATATTCAAATCAAAGCATTAGATTTGAACTTTTGATGCCTTTCTTTTAAGGATAATGATCTTCTATGTATATCTTTTGTGATGATATTATAAATAGAAAAATAAGGATATAAATACTAAATATCAATAGTTTTTCAATAAAGCAGTAAGATATTAATTTTTTTTAGTTTAGGTACTAACGTAGAACAAGACATTTTGGATTAGGTCACAAATCAGTTTGTTATACAGTTGTGACTGTTTCAAATTTATATAAATTCAAAAAAAATTAGGATTTAATATTTTTGATTTAGGTTTGGGGGATGAAGTCCTATAACCCAAAAACTAAACATTAAATTTTAAGCTTTGCAAATATTGAAAAAATAACAAATCAATAAAAAAGTTATAACTGTTAGACAATCACAGCTCGATATAACCATATTTTTTTAAGTTGGTATCTAAACTGAAATTTAGTACTAAAGTGAAATAACATAAATATTTTGGTAGTTAAAATGAAAAAATATTACAATTTAGTACCTAAAGTCAACGAATCTTATTATAAACTGAAAGTTGACCGTTGATTAAAGGTTTTTGTCATAAATCACTTGAATACCAATTTTACATGAAATTATACACAAAATTACATGTGCATTATTATGTTACATTCAACTATTACATCTTTCTGTATATATATAGAAATATATATATAATATATTTCATGATTGTGCATTAATTTTTTTTTTTAATGTTTTTGCAAATAATTGTGAATTTTTTTTATGCAAGAAAGTATTATTTAAATTAATAGGATTTACAAAAATCCTATGTTTTTGTGGATTAATATTCTAATCTTACTAAAGTGTTTGCCATCGTCTATATAGCTCAAGGTCTTGGCCTTTTTCATTTCAATACTATTAGGGTTATCAAATTGTTGATAAATGATATATACCTCAGGGATCGTCACTACCCAAGGCAGCAAAATGAGCAGGCTTTTTAAATGTATGGGTTCCTATGCCTCGTTTGTTTGTTTTTTAAGGCCTATGCTTATTTTGTCAAAGCATTACAAATCACATGTAAAACTTAGCGATATATACATATACCTAATTATTTTCAGGTTTAAATGTCTGAAACTTATTAATTTATGAACTCAATTCCGATTGATCGACATATGAGGTTGATCGATGTGTATTGTACAATTTACACTGATAAAAAATTCTTGGTGCAATATATTTTTTATTTTTTATTCCATTCCCGAAAAAGCTGCTTACTCTTGAAAGTAGAATCGTTATTACAGCTTAGATTAAGATTTTGATTGCTCTAAAATTTATCTAAGAGTTACAATTTTAATTCTATATTGATAAATATGAACCGATTCGTATGAATTTAAGGTATGCCAAATTTTCAATTATTGATTGATCGGCGCCTACATCCGTCTAATTGGTCTGCTTTTGTTTGTTTTTTGTTTTTTTGTTTTTTTGTTTTTTTTTATCTAAAGTTTAAATTGGAATGTCACATCCATGACAAGGCTGTGATATCTTTTCTTATCAACTAGCTAGCTAGTACGAAATTACTAGTGCTCGATCAACTACCATGTGACCTTGTTTCCACCTAAACATTCACTATCATCTTTCACTGTATTCAAAGATGAAAAGGAAACATACATAGGAATATATATGAGTTGGTGCAACAATACTCAATTGTCAAAACCGTGGTCGAAATTCAATTATGGTAACCTAGCCTTTTAAACACTCAAAACAATGACAACATCAGTAGTACATCTATTTAAGTCATAAATCAAGATTCAATTGTGAAAATTCTATATTTTAGAGAAAGAAAAAAATGAACCCGACAATATTTAATAATAAAAAATATGATGAATAACAAGAGATAACTGTAGTATATAAATTTTGCAAACATAAGAAAATAGTGAAGAGAATGTTCAGTCGACCTCTGATCAGCTCCACTGTGGATCGAGATGTAAAAGTACGGTTCTATTATTTGATTGAAACCAATGACTTTAAGCCTATTTCTTAGGGTTTTCACAAATAGTATACACGGTTGATCTATTTCCACCCCGAAAAGAAAAATGCCTTGTCTTGTAGTTGGGATTTGGTTAATGCTCTAGCTTGGTCACAAGCTAGCTGATAGCCCGACCAATCCAAATCAATCTGAATTGATTGGTTTGTTTCTGTTGGTTTATACTTTATGGTTCTTGGCTTGATTCAGGTTCATTTGTATTGGAATACAACTCAAAGAGAACGTACATGTCAATTTTGGAAAATAGTTTCTATGTCAATATAGTGTGTTTATACCCAGAAATAAAGGTCTCCATTTTTCTCCTTAAATTAGAAACCACAACTAGATTCCACACAACATGAATCACTGGTTTTCCTCAAGAGTGACACCTTAAGCCAATATTTGTAGCCCATCAAATATGAAAAATGTTTGGCCAGGTAAAGAGCCATTCCTCTTTACTAGTCAATCATAATTTGACACCTATTTAATTTTTTTTTTTATCATTTTTAATTAATGATTGATTTTTTTATAAAATAGAAGAATTCCTCCTGATGAGTAAGGACTAAGCATTGTTTAACTCATGTAAAAATATGAGAGAATAGAAGAATGATAAGTTAATATATATATGTGTCAAATTGTGATTGGTTAGTAAAAGGAATGACTCATTATAATGAGAAATTATTTTGTGTAACCGATACACCACTTTGTGATGTAACCAATCCAATGTGTCATAATATGAGGGAATGTTATTAATGTTATACCCTACTATTATAAATATATTGTTCAATAATACCCTTACATGTTGAATTGATTATATCACGTAACGGTGTATCGGATACACTCAATCATATTTTCATTATAGTTAATTAAGTAGCCAAACATTATTCAACTGATAAAAAACATGAGAATGGATCAATAAAAGATTTAGGCTGGCCATATATCCAAATGACTGAAAATGTGTAGGCTTTTGATCTTTAAAATTGGCTGGGTTATTTCTTGTATAAAAACATTTGTATCATGGAAAGCAGCACCGGCTCTCCTTCTAGCCTTGTGGTTAAGTGCTTGCAACAATCCACATGGTTAGAGGTTCGAAAGCTGGTGGTGAATGGTGGTGGTGTGTGTTGATATTAATGAGGTATTCTAAAATACCTCTGTTTTATTCTGGATTTGTTTTTCACATTTTTACTCTCTTTTTTTTTTGTCAAAACATTCTTACTCTTTTACCTCTCCATTTTTAATTCATGGATCAGTCAAAATTGGCCACATTGTCATGGATCAGTCTGTTATCTTGTCAGTCAAAATTGGCTAAATTGTCATGTAGTTGGGCTTTTATTAGCATGGTCCCAAACTGATAACCCAATCCATATCAATCGGAAATTGATTGGTTTGGGTTGGTTCAGTTCTTAGCTTGATTCAGGTTCATTTGTAATGAAATCTAACTGGTCCCGAACCTTTTTCGACAATAAAGTAATTAATATATTTCCTTATAGTTTAATTAACTAACTAATATTTACATTCAAAATTCAATTTAAATCTCTCATTATAATCCTTCTATCTAAATGGATCACAAAGAATTACTCCAATAAATAAATAAATAAAGCTTTGTTTTTTGGGTTACAATAAAGCTTTAAATAATATGGAAATAATAAAAAAGGTTTTGGATATGACCATAATATCATACTATCATAGTGTTATCAATTATAGTTATAATATAAATGAACAATGAATTTATATTTTTATAATATAGTATTATTAAATATGCATGTCTTATATAATAAGTTGATTAATAACATTGTATGGCAATGTTACACTCACACCAAAAAATTACTCAAAACTATACCTTAAATTTGGAAACCACAACTAAACTCCCACAACACGAATCAACTTTTTTTCCCTTGGTCAACTCAGTTGCATTCAACTTATGTATTTATTTTTAATTTTATTTATTACAACGATACCCAGACTTAGATCTTAAGCTTCTTCTATGAATAACATTTAAAGTAGAGCTCATGGGAGCCCATTTTCAATTCCAAGTAATTGAAATCAAACAAACATGATATATATATATAGGAATTTTCTCTACAAAGGATGTTCGTATTTTTAAATTTTGCAGATGTGTAGATTATTCAGTCAACAGGTGCTGTAGCAAGTTCATGACGACCAAATAGTCCACACATCTACAAAATTTGAAAAATGCGGACATCCTCTTTAGAGAAGGATTATATATATATTTACAGACTTATTCAGGTGCGGACGTCTGCACGTTTGCACCTAGTGCCTAGCACTCAGTGCAGCACTCGACCATGTAAAAAATACACTACCGAGCGCTCGGCAGCATGTTCGCACATTCATTTGTCCACACTTGATCGAATATGTATATATATATATATATTTATACAAGGAATGAAATTTCAAAAATTTTGCCGAAATTTAGTCGAAATTTTCGTTTTTTAGGGATCTCGAAATTTTATCACAAATCCGTTATTTTTCATAAAAATTTTGACGAAATTTCACTCGAAATTTCGAAAATGCTCAAAGTACATTTTCATTAAATTTTTCTAAATTTCGCCGAAATTTCGCTGAAATTTGGCGTAGAGACCGAGGGAGGCAGAGAATGGAGGGAGAGAGGGCCGCCGTCGCCGGAGGGAGAGGAGATCAGGAAGAAAGAGGTCGCCGTCGTCGGAGGGAGAGGAGATTCAGGGAGGAGAGGAGCTCCGAAAGAGAAGGAGATCGGGGAGGGGGAGGGGGAGGGAGAGGGGGGAGAGAGAGGAGAGAGGAGGGAGGAGTGTTGTCTGTGTGAGAAATTTTTTTTGGTCAAGTGTCTGCGTGAGAACTAAGGGAAGAGAAGAGAAAAGAAAATGAAGGCTGGAGAGAGAAAATGAGGATTGGAGAGCAGGAGGGAGAGGTCACGGGTGAAAAGGAAGAAGGAAAGAGAAAAAAAGGAAGAGAAAAGAAAAAAAGAAAAGAAAAAAAAAAGAAAAAAAAAAAAAAA